>VZTJ01005454.1:392815-424171 GCA_013397795.1 Orthonyx spaldingii | reverse complement strand
CTCTTCAAATAGTGTTAGAGGAATTTATTATCTGGTATGTTCCTGAACTGTGGTTGTATTGTTACAAATGAAGCAAATGGTGATGTGGTCACATTATATTCCTTTTTCTGGAAAATGAATATACTAATTCCAGTATCACAGGTATCTTTCATGCAGACTACAAAGCTTGTTTTTATTTTTTTTTTTTTTTAATTTCCTGAAATTTAGGAAAAGAAGAATTATAATTCCATCTTAGAAGTAGTTTACAATGGAACTTAGCCTGCAATTAGATAGATAAAATTATGCAAGGTTCAGGGAACTTTTAGGAAACATTACTTGTATCATGATTAGTTTCAGACATATATATCCTGCTGCATTCTTTTCATGGGTGTCAAACTGCTAGCAGAAGAGTGCTGTAAGGTGCAAGGTACCATGTTAAATTTCACCTCAATTGGCTTAGATGCTAGCTCTAATCTATTATGCATTTCTATATATTTACATATGAGTTAATTATGAAATTATGCCATAAGGAGTAGGAGATATCTCCTTTGATGCATAGTCAAAAGAACATATCTGCTGGCTTATACCTACATTCTTAGAACTCTGTGTGCTCCTCAGTAGGAAGAAAATGGTTGCTTTCTATTTCTTTGTGATGTTTAGAAAAGTATCTGTTTAAATTTAGGCATATAAGTGTTATATATGTGTCCATATTTAAGCATGATTAATAGTGGGCAATCTGAGGTTCTTAACTGAGGTGTCTAGCTTACAAAGCAGAGGCACTGATTTCTCCTGGACTACTGAGGCTCAAGACATAGAAAAATAAATGTCTACACTACAATTTGAGTGTAGTAGGATTCTAGTATTCCACATTAAGTAGTGTCTGCCCTTGAGTGGATTGCAGTAAGCCACTATTTGAAAACTCCTGATCTGTTTTGATAAAAAAGAAATCATTTCAGTTTTGTAATAGTCATGTACCTCTTTCTAAAACAGTATAAAGGCCCAAGGAGATAACAATGGAAGCTGATGTAAAAATAAGAGAGTATTGACTTAAGTCAGAAAGTAGAGTGCTCACCAACTTGAAAGCACCAAGTTCAGAATCCCTGTTGGTTTGTCATACTGCATGCTAGCTACAGCAGGCAGGTGAAGAGATTGGAAGCCCTGTTTCACAGTGTTTTAATGTATCCAGAGCTGAAATGAATGTCAGTACTTGTAATGAAATTGTAGACCATTTTGACTTAACGGCCAGTATTTTGACTTAATACTGGTCAAGAGCCTTTTTTTATAATTTATAATGGTGCAGTTGCAAGAGTTTGGATCAGTAATGAAACACAGTAACTACAACCTTCCAATCATATCAGGAAAAAAAATCATAAAAATTAGGAGCTGTCAGCATTCTAAGGTCACACAAACATTTAAAGTCTTCTAGGCCATGTCTCCTTTTGGAAACAGAATGGTTGGAGTCAATTAGTAATGCAAAACACATTTTGCTTAGTATCAACAGAACTTTTGTTTTGCAATTGAAAAATCAGTGGTAAAATAAAACTGACAAACACTGTCCACATTGTATGATACTTTCTGACAGTTTTTCAAGATTATTTAACTTCTCTTGCCATTTATGTGAAAGCTTGAGGAACAGTTATTGGAAAAGCTGCCAGTCTGTTCCTTGTCACAAGAAACCTGCATTTACTTATCTGAAAGGGAGAAATTCAGGTAACACTGAATTATTGGTTGCACAGTTTATGCAGGGAATATACAACAAAGATAAAAATGTGTTATTTGTTGTGGTAAATAAAATAATTTCTTTAAGGACCCATTTTAAAAAATATATGACCTTATCATATTGAGGTGCTGTAACTTCTTACAGAACAAAAAGAACCATATGGTTTCTTTTAACAAGTATATAATAATTCCTCTTTCTAAATTATTTTTTAACGGAAAGTTTTAAATGGAAAATTTTAAAAAACACCTTTAACAAGACTGCAATTACAAATGTTAAGAATTTTCTTTTCTTGAAAGAATGAATCTTTTTTCCTCAGCCAACCTGTGCTGAACCTGTCTTTATTAATATAATTCAACCATATTTTTAAAATACAGCTTGAAGGATGATTTGAATACAGAAACTAGGATATAAAGCAGTCTCTCTGAAAAGAAAGGTGATATATTGTCATAGTATATCTTACAATTATAATCGTTCAAAGAAACACTGAGATTCTAGTGTACATTTGTTAAATAGCTTCCAATGAGTCCATAAAGTTATTGCTCATTTACAGTAGAAGTCCTACACTAAAAAAGTTTTAACAGTTCTTACCTCTGAACAAGCCTAAGTGGCAAAGCCAGGCTCATCATCAATTCCCATAAACTAGTCAGATTACAGCATGACTTAACCTTCAAAAATATTTAACTATATATTTTCACACATATGCAAGAAATAAATATATATTCTATGAGAGGTAGTTGTATTGTAATGAAAAAGTTTCTTTACTCTGACAAAACTTAGCAGCATATTATGATGCACAGTACAAAACAGTATCCATATGAAAACAAGTTTTCTGGGAAAACCATGATCCTGATGAAATCTTGCAACATCTTTTTGTTTTCCTTAAAAAAGTGCAAAATTATTTTCTATTCTTTTCTTCAAAAGAAAAAGTGAGATTTACCAACCCCCCTAATTATTAATAAAAGAACATTTTAACTTTATCACAGAGTGTAAATATCTTTAAAACTCATAAACTCTGTATTAAGTGACATTTTTAAATATCAAGTCTGGGGTTTTTTCTACATGAATAGGGATTGGAATCTTTAAAACACGTATGATATACATGGCAATGACATCAAAGAGATATGATTTTGATGAATAGAATAAACACAGTTACCTGTTCATTAGGGTAGAAAAATAGGAAGGAAACAGTTTCAAGGAAAAGAGTTTTCTTTGTCAAAATGAGATAAAGCAGAAAAAATGTCAAACAGAGAAAGCCGACATATTCTTACCTACTAGATTGGCAGGTGGGCTGCTTTAAAACATTTTTGTGACTCATAACTGTGCAAGTACCACTGCCAAAAGCACATGGGTGAAAATGCCAAGCATAAGTGAAGAAGGTCAACAACAAAGATTCTAAGAGAATGGAAATACAACACTCCTTTAAACATTTTTATCGCACTCTGTATTAACAGCTGCAAGAAGTTGGCTTCCTAAGATGGTCAGGAAGAAAAACCTAGGAGCAAGAAGACATTTTTGGCATGAAGTTAATTTCTCGTCTACTACAAATTATGATTACCAATACCAGCAGGTGGATGTGCTTCTCAGCATATAGTGTAATCATTATACATATACAAAAGTACATATACACAGACCCCTAAAGTTCCTGTTCAGCTTCAGTACTTGGGTTTCTATGGTATGAGCCAATATGTGGTGCTGGTATGTGGGACACACATGCTTCTGGGTTTTGGCTGATTCTGGTTATAATATATAGTTCCTCTACTTATGCCAGGGACACCACGAGTGCTTCAGAGTGTGTTGGTGCATATCTCTGGGACCACTGTTGTTAAGACCTTAATTTTTGATTCCTTGACATGGGCTTGAGAAGTTCTTCAATGGGATACAAAGTTGCTTTATGATCAGAAAGGGTTGCCTTTCAGTAGGTGGTTGTAGTTTATTGGGTAGCTCAGTTAGAATGAGATCGGGGAAGTCTGTCACTGTACTGGGTGATGGGTTGTTTATATTACAAGGTAGCATTAATTGCTATATTTGCCATTGAGGAGATAAATTCTGCTGATGGCAGGCTGGAGTTTCTCTGTGACATGAAATAACAAGGCTTGGCAGAGAGATTGTGCTGCACACCCTAACCCACAAAATTATCAGAATTGCTAAATTTAAACTGGGAGGAGAGAGAAATCTCAAAGGAGTTTTCTTGTAGCATCAGTTTTCTAACTGATTGTGGTGAAACTTCAACATCATAGTTATCAGAGTAAAAAGGAGGAGGCTCAGTAAGAGATCTTTGTACTATTCTCAGCTCAATGTGTCAATATGCAGAAACATTTTTTGGCTGCAAGACCAACGTATTTTTCCAGAATAGATTTAATGTATCTATCATGTGCTTTCACTTATGCAAACATTTTATGTAAAACCAGACTGTTGTAAAAGACTGAAAAAGGGCATTGCTTAAGGATGAAATTGCTGTGTACTTCAGGATTTGCTAGGAGAGGCAATCACAAAGACCACTATCTATTTTATGTTTTCCATTATAAATGGAATAAATGTCAGAATGATGCATTCTAATCCAAAGCATCCTGCATTCACAAAATTTTACACTCATGCTGCAATTTTCTACACAATTTTGGGGCAGAACAAGGTGATGAATGTTCCCTAATAATTTTTAGTCTCATAATATAGTTTTATTATTCGTTACAGTGTTTCATAATAAATTTATACAGTACCCCAAAGAAGCCATTGTCACTTCAAGCAAAGTAGTAGCTCTTATTGAACCTTCCTAAGATACTTTATAAAATGAACTTCCTTGAGGCAACACTTCATAAAAGTGGTTTCTATTGCTAAAAATACTATAAAGCAGAACATAATCAGTAACATGATGAAGTAAATGTCTTTTCTTAGTCCAGAACAGTTTTCCCCATAAAGTATGTGTGATCAATAATCATTTACTCTTAATAAAAACATTCCTCTAAAATAATTTTTTTGAAACTTTATGGCTTCAGACTCCAAACTCATTAATTTTCATATCTAGATTGAGATGTTTTGATGCAAGGGCACTAAACGAGCATACTCAAGATGTAATACTGATCATTCAGTGGATAACAATATTTATTTTAAGCTAGTAAGGAACTTTACTTCAGGAAATACACCGAGCTATTTTTTATTATTATTTCTGAGTTATTCCTTAAATGTGAATATAAGTATTTAATTCATGCTTGAGTTTGTTTTTTTTTTCATCACTTGACAATGTTGCTTTGGACAGTCTATTTATATCTGCTTTCTTTCACTTCCTTCTGTTTCCCACAAGACATCTAGGATTAATTCTCAGAAAGATGGTAACACTGTAAATAAATTTATGAGTGCATTGGGATGGAGGACTTCTGAGACAGAAAATTACACCAAAAGGTGGATTAAAAGCTGACCTTCGTTGCCTTCTATCTTCTATTTGCTGGAGTTTCTGTAAGGCTCTGAATGCACAGTGAGTGTCAAAAGGAGTTCTTGCTCACTGAGATGGGCTGTCACTCTTTTGACATTCTCTCTGAGGTTTTTCACAAACATTTAGAAAGTCCATTGGGGTTATTTGATTTAAAACAAAACAAAACAAAAAACCTTGAGTATTTCAAGAGATGAGCAAGAGCTTAAAAATAGCATGATGATGAAACTAGGTCTCAAAACTCTGCGTTAATGTTGAAATTAATAGCTGAGCCTTTTTGATTGATAGACATTTAAACCCACTAAGATCTGAGATATAAGGTTTAAGAGTTATCTTTAGAATTACAGAAACTAATAGTACACCAAAGATAAAGACTTTAAGGAGACTCCTACAATGGCAAAAATTCCCTAAAAAAAAAGTTTATTATATATATAAAATGCAAAGTGGTTAGACTCTTTGGAGATAAACAAAAGAAATAATAGAAGCTCTAGGTTGAGGGTCAGAGAAAGAAATATTCAGGAACATTAAGGATTAAGAAAATACTTAGGAAAAATCATTACTCTGTAAGAAAACATGCTTATGTATGTATCTATTAGTTCTGCAAGACTTTGACTACAGAAAAGCTTGAACACTTTCTACAGATCAAATGATTATTAGACAGTTTGTTTCCTGACGTGTAACACTGTGTTAACAAGGTAATACAAATTCTTGACTCAGCCATGCTCACACCTGCCAAATAAACATGAGTTTGCTAATGCTTCAAAAAAAAAGTAGTTTTTTCTAGCTAAATTTAGAATGTCAATGAGATACAAAGTTGCTTTATGATCAGAAAGGGTTCAGCTTGAGTTTCCTGTCTCTCATGCATCTTTAGTTTTCTTTATTTAAATCAACAGTGTCATGAGGGAGCTCTTTTTGGACATATGTGAAAATGTGTTGATCTTGGTGCGGCTGAATATTGTGACACACACATCATGGTTACACATTCACTAAGTAAATATTTTTGTAATTATTTTGACTGAATGGATTCAGTGTGGTAGACCTCCTCCCCCAGAAAAAGAAAAGGTGTCCACTTATTTTTTTTCAACCATGCAGATGCTGCCATGAAAAAAAATTATTCTCAGAGCCTGTCTATATCTACTTCTCACCATTAAGTATCAATGCATCTGTTTCCAAGTGGATTTGTGTGTAAAACTTAATTCTACATACAGAGAATGAGAAAATATCCAATCAGGCCTCCAGCTTTGGATACTTCAAAGAGAGAATGTTAAAACAGCTGAAGGGAGAGAAAGAGACATTTGAAACCTCTCCAAGAGTCAAATGCTTTATTTATGGTCAGATTTCAGGGGCCGGAACTTCTTCCTGGATTTAGTACTTAAGCCATATGTTTAAGTACTAAAGGGTATGCATAACTTATCTTTACTTTTCCCTGATTCAGGATTTACTGAAGGAAAGAATGGAGCCTTGCTCTCCTACATACTAGAGAAGCATTTTAATCATTAGAAAGAAAACTAAACTTGAGAACAAGAAAATAAGATAATTTGCAGCGGAAAGAAGGACACTCTACTTTTACTTGATTTAGAACCAGTAATTGTTTTTGGGGGCACTGTATCTCAAGTGGAGCATATCCAAGTAAATAACACATGGACACTTGAAGGAAAATTTCTCCGTACTTCCCCAGTTTCTATCTTTGAATGGAACCTCAATAAGAATGCTGGCTGCTTGCAGCTGTTGCTAACTATCCTGTTGGACCTGGTTGCCATTTTGAAATTTGTGTTCCCATGTACTTTATAACAGAAATCTAAGTTCTAATATTGGATTCTGGATTCCAGCCTGGGGAAAGCAATACTCCAGAATTCATCATTGCTTGCATACTTATACATCGCTTAACACCTATATCATTCTAACATCACCTAACACCCTAACAACAATGGGAACCAAATTTGTAGGTGGAGTTGAAAATCTCACCCAATTTTTGCATTCAATAAAGTGATTCTTGTGATTGATGCTTAAAGCTTGTGATGTTCTCCACTACTTTCCAGTGGTCCCATCTCACCATATATATATATATATATATATATCTGTATAACATAATATTTTATTGTCTGGTTTAACGATATATATAATACAATGGTGAATTGCTACTACTTTGGAAAAATGTGTCCCCATTAGTAAATGCATGATTTACTAAAAATAGAGGGGCACAGGTGGGCATTTGCATTGGGTTTTTTTAAGTAACAAATCTGTATAGAATCTCAGATTTGACCCGGACATGAAAAAAAATAGTGGTAAAAAAATGTAAACTTTGAGTGTCACAGCCATTAAATTACCTTCCTGAAGGAATGCAAATTTTTTTCAGACTAAACAGTCTGATAGTTTTTGGTGGTCAGAAGAGGGAGCTCTTGAACTATGCCACGTTTCTAATAGATTGTAAAGACTACACCTTTATTCCTAAAGAGCACACCTTTGTTCCTTGCATTATTAAAATTGAATTTCCCAATGCTTAAAACATTTTCAAGTAGCCCACTTAGTATGAATGGCATATCCAAGATGCACAAGTGTCTTTTAAATATATATAACTATGTGAAAAAAGGGACAAGAATGGCAAAACCCGAAACCAAAAATTAAAGCAGAAATAGTTTTTGTCTCCCATTAAATAAAAATCACATAAATGCACACAACCTACATATAATGAGATGCATATGCATCTCATAAAGCATGCAATGAGAGCAAGTATTCACATATTTTATTAAAAGTTTCTGTAAGGCATTTCTAAGGAAGGTTGTTGTTTGTACATAATAGTAATTAAAACACCAAATCTTAACACAGAGTCTCTGTGTGTTATCTTCATCAATCAGTCAATAAATAAATCTTGGTCTCTTATTTAGAGCCAGGTAAAAAAATTTAAATATAAATACATTCATAACACAAACTAAATGATATTCTAGAGTAATTTCTCAGGAAGATTTTTCAAAGCCATGTGTAGGAGTTAAGCTAATGCTGCTGACATATGTAGGTCATACAAGATAGGATTTAGTTTACCTGTCCCAGCCACCTGGGAGTTAGGCAGTGTAATGAGATCACTCTTATTAATGAAGGAATGATTTACCCATCCTGACACAGGTATTCAAGAAAAGAAAGAAAACTTTTTTGTGAACTTTATGTTTTAATTCCTTAGACATCTAGCTCTAAATACTTCAGTCTTAAACTGGTAAATGAGGTTGAATACAATGACTTCTTGACACTGACTAGACTGGAACTCACCCTTATATTATTCAGGCCATTCACACAGGGTTGTAGTACATTATGAGACCTGTGAGAGACCCATGTTCTTCTGGCAGATGCAGACAGGTCTTATGTCTAGGTTATATCAAATGGCATCAGATGTTCCTGGTACTGTATTGTACGCCTGAATTTGTCTATCTGAATCAGGAATAAAGTGTCAATATAAAGAAATAGTGAGGTGGTGACTCATACAACATACAAGGTACCCAAAACTTAACTGAGAAGGATTCTAGGCCACCTGATCTACTTCTGAAGTTCACTTTTGCTTTGAGGAAGGAATGGGAGCATGGGACCTCCAGAGGTGCCTTCCAATTTAAATTATTTTACATTTTTATGATCTTATAAAGACCTTGAGGGTTTATTCTGAAACTGTCAGGATACTTATAGTGTATCTAAATGTCTGCATGTCTTCTCTGATTTTTGTTAGTAGAAACAGGGGAAATCAGGGTTGGAAGAATATCTGCCCTGTATTTCTAAGTATTCTCAGCTGACAACATGCCAGATGGATATGTTTACTCATTTGCAAGTACGTCAGCATGGCAGGGATGGAGAGGGCTTACTAAAACAGCTGATTTCCCAGGTAATTCAAGTCACTGTGTACTTCTGCAAGGATCTATTTACATTATGACTCTTCTTGTGCCAGTGTCAGGCTCAAGACCAAACACACTGACCTCTTTTTGCAGATGTCAGTCAATATTTAATTATTACTGGATGTAAAGCAGATGTATCTGTTCTTGGTACAAAATGATTATGAGGACCATTCCCTAAGGCAAGAAAAATACCATAAGTTTATGTAATGAAGCAGCCTTTCAAGTTCAGCAACAAATGCTCTCGAGCATCTGAGCAGAAAAACAACAAGACAGGTAGATCCAGAATTTAAAGCCAGTCTCCTGAACTATTATGTTATTTGTGTTACATATTATGGCTTGAAATGTAGCGATATATACATTATTCTAATAATGGATGATAAATAAACTTCAGAAGGAAATCCTTTAATGTAGTTAAATAATACATTCAAAGAAATAACCTGTATCATTATAAAGTATTAATAGAATTATATTGAAAATTAACCTTCAGTTATCAGAAAAAACTTCCTCAATGAGGTTGCTATCTTGTAGCAAGCTATCTTGTAGTGGCTTGTGAAAAAAAGTAATTTCTCATAAAAAGGAATGTATCTATCTAATCAATTTTCTACTACATGAAAATCAAACAACTCTGAAAGCTTTTGTTCCTGAAGCTACCAAACTTTGCAACTGGTGTCCCTCAGCCATTCATATGTGCTAAAATGACATGTCTATGTCATTCATTCTGATATGACATCACTGGGTTAATTAAAGGCACTGTTTACTAGTAAAACATATTTTTGGAAATTAATGCAATCTGGAAAAAAGAAAGAGCCAAGTTAGCAAATTTGATCAGCGATGTCTCCAGTGACCATGAAACACAGTGTGAGAACCACTATACTGAACTGTATTACTACTTTTTCTGACCATTTGTTTACACTGTATTGCTATTTAATCTCTTTTCTTCTAGTGTTAGAAGGATGAATTACTTCTTCATTTATCAACCAAAAATGCTCTTACTTACAAAAGTCTACCAGTTCCCTGCAAACTTTAGAAATGTCTTCTTTATTTAACTCTTGACTTGTGTGTCAAGTCAAATTGCTATGATTTTATTCTTCAGTAGTTGCATTCTGATATATACCTACTTTTAAAACATAAAAAAACCCCATCCCCAAATCAAAATAATTCCTATTATACACTTCTAGTATCTGGAGAAATTATTCTGAAAAGTACTATGTGTGTCATCCCCTTATCTATTTTATTTTTGATTTTCTTAACATAAAAAATCTTTACCAAACCCAGTTCATTTTTGTAAATACTCCTCCAAAATATATTAGCTCTCTTTCCCTCTCTCCCTCTTGTACAAAATCCTCATTATGTGCCACAGATGTGGAATCTAACAGATTAGCTAGAAAAATATCTTGTTAAAGTGAATTCCTGTATGGCACTATCAGTTTTTTATTGTTTGTATTAAGGGATGGTGCACTGCTAAGTCACTGTGGACAATCAGGAAGGAAGTAGAGTACTTCAAAAAATACTTCTGCTTTTCGTAATAAACCTCTACTGCTGTGCAGCAGAGGTGATTGGTAAAACTCACCCACCCAGCTAAATAAAATCAACTCTGTAAAATTGTGAAGTGGACATCTGGCAAACCACATATACATATTAAAGACAATTTTTAAGGAAATTAAAGCTTCACATTTATTTTTATTAGTTTAGTATGAATAAGTAGCTGAAACAATTAAGAACCTTATTCATAATTTTATTTTGATTTGCAAGATTTAATGAAATCCACAACCCACATAATAGAATTTGGAATAAGTGCCAACTAGAAATCACAATGACTTTCTGGAGTAATTGAAACAAATGGATTGATTATTCAGATCTTGTGTTTGTCTGTGTTTGTGCCTTTTATCTCCTAGTAGAATACATGGTTTACTAGAAACCTTTTTCTTAAAGTCTTCACCAGGTTAAAAATTTTCCTTAATATCATTATTTCTATAGAAGGACTTATCCATAGAAGGCAATGATGTATTCTTCCTAAGCAAGATTGAATGTTCAAATTAATTTTCTATTTTGAATATTATAGTAAAGTTTAAAATCATACAATAAATATGTGTAGTATTAAATTCTAAAAAATCCCCAGACTGCTTGTCATTAGACTTCTATACATCTATCACAGAAAAATTTCTTACAATAAAAAATAACACATATTGCAGAAACTTTTTAATGATTTTGAACTAGTGGGGTATTTTTATCTAAAGAGGGAGAAAAGAACTATATCCAGAAACTATATGTAAATAAAAGAACATAAAAAGAAGTTTTAAACTGCTTTACACGTTCCAAATACAGCTGAAAAGAAAAAGTTATTAGTGTTTCAACATTTTGACATGTAAGTCCTTCATAATCAAGAGAGCACTATAATAAACTCCGTTCATATTAATTTCCAAAGAGAAATAGTATAATCACTCATATTCAGATAAGGTTGTGTTCTCAGACACTTCCTTATTTCCTTCTACTCATCAGGGAAGTTGCCTTTTTTTGTGTGAAATTGAAATGACAAAGAGCCATTAGACTAATCACAGTCACAGAAGAAGAGCTCTTGGCATGTTTAGTTAATCACAATTTCATAGCAAGCCTAATAAAAAATATTGACTGAAAGATCAAAGGGAAAATTATCTTTCTTTTTGACTAAGTCATTGAACTTGTTTCAAGAATCCTGTTCATTTTCTGTGGGTGTGACCCTCCTGGCAGATTTGCCCCATCCCCTATCAATTGAAGTGTTTCTCCACGACATCCATGCTGTTTTAACAGTTGGATTATACATCCGTACAGCAGATGTCTAAAAGAAAAATGTGGTTTCCACAGAAATCAGAATCTGAGCATTTTTATACCTAACAGTGGTTACTGGAGGATTTTTCTCCCAGCAAATATAAGATATAGCATGGTCATCACTGATTTTACAGAGCAACCCCCTGACTTTCCTTTGCTTATTGAAAACTTTGTGCCACAAAGGTTATTATATTTTAAGCTAGGGGAAAAGAAAATGCATCAAAATTAAGTGTAATGGTTACTGCACACAGTATTCTAGTGCATCCCAAAATATCTCAATCTTATTATACAGTCACTTGTTTTTATTAGGTATACAATCCTTGTCATATAGCAAGGTTAGGATGGTATCATGGTACAGTGTCCCTTGAATGTAAAGTAAGAGAGTTTTGAATCACCAGCCCTGCTCAAAGAAAATTGCTGCATATCTCTGCATATTTTTTCTTATATAATATAGTTCTTATTTTCTTATATAATTTTTCTTATATATTTCTTATATATAATTATATATTTCTTATAATAATATAATCAATTATACTAAAACAAAGTCATATTTATATGGTACTTCTTTCACACCAGACAGTCATAGGCTTGTAAAAAAAGTAGAGGTTTAAATAATTAATTCTTTTTTCAGTTATGTATACAGCCACTAATTCAAGTAAGTTTCGGTACATTAGAAGTTCCCAAAAAAACATATGTTCAAGGCATATTTCATAACTGTCTTTATATGCTACTGAGCAGAGATTTATGTGTGAAACAATTGAAATTTAATAACGAGCACTAATTGCTTTATTTAAAGAATTGTTTTCAGCATTCTCCTGAATAATATTAAATGTCCATTTTTCTGTATAGTGTGATACTATTTCAAGCTGTTCTTCATTTGTCACATACATAAAGCAAAAATTGGTTCAAGCACTATGCACAAAATCTAGAGTACAGCAGGAAATTATATCAGTACATTTTAGTCAGATAAACTGACCTCTTCACCAAAATCAATGTCTTTCTTGGAATATTGTGGGAAATTCCAAGGGTATAAATATAATTTTTTTCATGTAATATGCAACTTCATATTGAATCTTTAAGATATTTCAATATTTTTACTCATGAAGTAGTCTGAAAGGTCTCAAGTAACTCTACAAAAGAGTCAGCACAATCCCACAATTTAACTCCTCCCCTGCTCCCAAATATTAGCTCATTTTTGTCTTATTTTGCCTGCCTGTCTTCTCATCCTCAAGAGAGGCATAATTTTTTATACTACAGTTCTCCACAATTATTGCTTTAAGTGGATGGAAGAGTTCAGAAAAAGAAATGATTGTCAAAAGTGAAAGAAAAATTGTCTTTCGGATCCCAATTTTATTTAGGTGCCAGCTAAACTTCTAACTGCTCTGAAGGAGGGATTCAGTCTTTGAAGGAATGTTGTTGATAGAAAGTTAGGCATAGAGTTAAGTATTGAGGTTTGATTATTTACAATAAATATGTGTTTTTAAGTATAGTTCTCTGGCCATACATTTTCTTAACTCATTGCACTGGCTAGTGTTTCACTACTGCATTCGCATTTTTGTTTAAATTATAGGATTATAATTGTTAAATATTTTTATATAAATCATACTGAATATAGACTAAGACCACAAAAGTAAATAAAAAGTAGGTACAAGACAGAGTTAAAAGAAAGGTTCAAGTTCATTAACTCATAAATGCAGAGAAGTGTTAGGCTTGTACCCACCTTTCAATAAACAATTAAAACCTTTGCAAAGTTAAACACCTCGTCATGTGATAACTAATCATTCTAAATCCTAGAACTCACCTTGGGCACAGTCTGGGGACAGATGAGAAGACGTTAAGAAGACAGGGCAGTGACAGCCAATGTACACAAACAGCTAAACCTCAAATGTGGTGGACAGCAGCAAAGAACCCTCTTGATAGTGTACATTTGTAGGTCACAACCTAAGAGACAGCAAGCCAAAGCAATAACTGTCTCTATGACAACCTCAAAAAAAATTAAAATCCCCTGGCAAGTGGAAAAAAGGTCTATTTGTTAGGGTTATTTTGTTCTGTTTTTCTACTCAGGACATAAGTAATGGTACAGGTGGTGTGTTCCAGCACTTGTTAGAGATGTGTCTCACTGTTGGTACTCAATCTTGTACAATCCTACTGGCAATTTTTCTCTCACTAGCGAGTGAGTCCAGACATAAATTTATCCTTCCAGTGTCTGGTTCAAACAGCCTAATATGAAGACATTTGACACAGTGTATAACTAATTATATAGTTATACACACATGCATTTGTAGTTATATTGAGTGCATATATAGTACATACATAGCATATGTGGGAAAACATAACCTTAACTTAAATGAGTTTCAGCTGTGTGGCCTCTATCCCCAATGAGCTTCAGCTGTGACTCTGAGTGGGCGAGCTAAACTAACCAATCACAGTGCAGGGAGGAGCATGTGCTGTATGGTATAAAAAGTTGTGTTTTAAGAGATGAGGTAGGTGTTGATTGTGGAGTTTTTTTTGCTGGTATTGGTGAGGCCTGCCTGAAGATAGCTCTGGTGTGGTTGTAAGAGTGCTGTGATGAGTGGTGACCCTGACATGATGAGGAAGAGATTGTGGATGACAGCAATGAGAAGTTGTGAGTTCACCATTGATTGGTGACCCTGTTGTAGAGGGTCTGGGGCAGAGAGCAGCCAACAGTGAAGCCCAGCCAAGCAAAGAAGGTGAGAGAGCCTCAGGGTCCAGGAAGTCTGCAAAAGCAGGAAGGGACTCTTGTTCACAAGTGAGTGACTGGGAAATAAAAAGCCCAGCTTTGCTAAAAAAGTTGAAGAGACTCTAAGGGTCTGGATGAGGGACACCTGGATTGCAGGGTGAGTGACTGGGGACTGAAATATGGGGGCCAAAGTATCAGGAGAAGAAGAATCCATTTTTGAACGCTCTATTGTAAATACTACTAAAGAGGCAGTGGCTGTGTAGAAGTGGCTGCACCAGAGTGAGTGGCAATTACTTGTGCAAGTTTCCAGGAGTTGTTTGTTATAAATTGTTAAGAATATAAAGTTGTAAAAATCTTAACAGTATTTATTGTATAGTCTAAAAGAATTAGTAAAAAATATGGAGCTATAAAAATCTCAATAGTATGTATTGTATAGTTTAAAGGAATTAAATGGTAATAGCAGAAAAGAACAAAGGGAGGAATTGTGGGAAAACATAACCTTATCTTAAATGAGTTTCAGCAGTGTGACCTCTACCTGAATGAGCTTCAGCTGTGACCCTGGGTGGGGCACTTAAG
Source organism: Orthonyx spaldingii (assembly GCA_013397795.1). Classification (NCBI taxonomy): domain Eukaryota; kingdom Metazoa; phylum Chordata; class Aves; order Passeriformes; family Orthonychidae; genus Orthonyx; species Orthonyx spaldingii. The sequence goes on along the minus strand of VZTJ01005454.1, from coordinate 409,097 downwards.
CTAACCAATCATGGTGTGGGGAGGGGCATGTGCTGTAGGGTATAAAATCTTGTGTTTTAAGACATGAGGCAGGGGTTGATGATGAAGCAGTTAATAGTGCTATTGCTGAGGCCTGCCTAAAAATATCCCTGGTGTGGTTGTAAGAGTACTGTGACAAATATATGTAACTATATATTTTCTGTATATATATGTATAAACTGTGTACGCAGTTAAATACTTGTGTGTATGGGATTCCCTTAAACACTGGTAACAATAGTCTGAAATTACTTCCATAAGTAATCCTGTAAACTCTGTTAGCATTAATAATATCAATAGATTTTATTTAAGTGGCTGTAGAAGTCAACTGAAAAAAATGTGGTTTAGGTAACAAATGGTCTTGTTGATTTGGAGCTGCAACAAAAAAAAGAAAAGAAACCACACCCACAAGCCAAAACAAAGGAAATAACCTGAAAACTCCATAAGATCAGTCCAAAGAGAGTTTATCCAGTCTCATCTTATAGCTGGAAAGGTTGTTTTTTTATGTATTTTTAGTCCAATAAAAGCTGGATTTGTGTTAACTAGTTACCTTAAAGCTGTCTGCTTGAAAAGGTTGAAAAATCTTTGGAGTAGCAATTAAGTTGTTCCTCTGACAAGAGCTACCAGGAAAATGGTTATCATAACAAGATGTTGAAAGTAGAAAGATGCAATATGTTTTATTGAGCAAAAGGAAAAATTTTTCTTTGTCTGTCATGTCAAGGAGTAGATATTTACTGAGTCAGCCTATTAATTAGTTATGTTTACCAAGAGATCAGTTATGCAGCTGAAGACATGGCCAGCTATAATTGGTCCCCTACCTCAGGGGAGCTAGGAACAATTCCTGTTAGGCTGGAATGACACAAATCTGGATCCTGACCAGCTGGAGCAGACTTTCTTCTTCCAATATGCCCATATTTCCCTGCTGAGAAACCTTATGCCAGAACAGGCCCCTATCAAAGTTTTCAGTGTGTCTTGTCCATTGCTATCATGAATCAACATATTATCCCATAACAGGTTTGTAATGAAAATTTATCTGCTTTCATCTTTAATGAAGAAAGATATGCATAATAATTTAAAATCCAATTGGATTCAAATTAGTTTGTTTAGGAAGCTTCAAAACAGAAATCTGTTTCTTATAATACTTTCTCTGTTATGTGTGTTAAACATAAATTTTTAAGAGATACTTCAAGCCATGTTCTCAAAGGGAGAAATTGTACACTTTTTACATATAAGATCTGCTTATGTCAATAGAAAATTGTTATTAAAATATTGAGAGAAAAATCATGTAGTAGCCAGTAATAACACATATTGAATGTTTTCACAAAAAACCCCCCAAATTGTAGCTACTTTAAGATGACTACCTTCCAAAATAGCATTTGTTATTTAGAAATTTATTTTCTCTAAGTTATTCTTATTTCCATGTGTTCCTATATCTATGGTTAGATTAATGTTATTAATCGTATGAGTTTATCTTATCATGAATTAAAAAATGAAAATTGTAACACAATCTCTTACTTTCTTTCACTTTAGAGAGAAAACTATGTAAAAACTCAAACTTCCCATACCTAGAGCTAATGAACATTCAGACATCCTTTATTATGCACCAGGAAGTGTTAATTAAATTTTGTGGGGTTTTTTGTCAGAACTTAATTTCTCTCTAAAAATTAAAAGTAATTTTGTTATTGATATCTTCCTTCCTTTAAATTTCCTCATGATGTGGTTGATTTGCAGTTCCCAGTGCTGTAGATGATGGTATTTTGGCTTCATCAAAATATGTATATCAATTTTCTTATTTTCATTTATTTATCCTTTCCATCAGTTTCTACTTATTCCTTTAAAAACCGAGGATTTTAGTTGATTTTGTGGTTTTTTTCACATCAGAATGTTTTATTTCTTTAATGCTGTAGGTGGTTGAAATAAACTGCCTGATCAATAGGTTCTGTGTCTGTAATATTTATGGTAAAGGATAAAGAGTTTAATGGGATATTTCCCTCTTGCAATGCTTTTGCACTGCTAGGACATAGTGTTCAACTCTATAATGTACTATATGTCATCTGAAAGCTCCATATTTAACCATCCCCTAAATGCATTCTTCCTGTAACAAGGAAATTGTGGGAGGTCTGCAAGAACTGTGGCATTTAATCTAATACTTAGTAAATAAGAAAGCTGGGTGGAGATTAGAGAATGATTTCTAGTTTAACATTTCAATTCTAACATGTATGTCTCTCTTTCAAAAACACCCCCTGCCTCATATCCTGTGCCTCTCCAATCCCTCTGGTCCAAGTTGGACCAGCACCATGGATCCTGGGGAGTGAGACACTTGTGACCACTGAGTGTAACTGAGTCCCAGTCTCCAGATATAGCTTTTCCACCTTGAGTTTCATTTTCAGGGTGCAGCTAAAAGCCCCAGTGTGGAGTTTACATGAAAAGGTGTGATTATCTTCACTATTTATTGGCTTCCAAACTAGGCTGTTGGTGCAAGTCTTTCCTTATTCTGCCTCCCACATCCTTCTAAATATCCCAGCTGTCCTCCATTGTAGCTTATTGGCCTCTACTAAACAATGGAAAAAAGTTATGTACACATCAGATAGAACCTAAGTCTGTTCCTGTTCCAAAGCATCTCCCATCTTTAGGTTTCAAGAACCCCACATGGAGACATATCTTCCACTATACTGTGACTTTTCCAGTCCTGAATATGATTAGATTTATTGTATTTTCGTTTTGACTACCTTTGCTGTCTCTTCTGATTTTTGTTTGCAAATATTTGTGGAAGAGAATGGTTTTTTATCTGAGTGTTCAGGCAAATGTCAAAAGTGTAACTGGGATCATTTAATTACATACAGGCATTTCAGGTGGAAAAATACATTACTCAAATAGAACACCAGCTCTTGAATACAGAATGTGTAAAAGGAATAGCTAACTACAGGGTGTTTGCCTTGTGTTTTGTTTTGTCCTTTCACACAAACCGCTTGTCAAGTAGAGGCAAACATATTTGAAAACAATAACTTCATAACAAATTTTGTCAATAGAAGCAGGAACAAATTAAATAATCAAATTGTATGAAATTGTATGTGAAAAGTTTTTTCAACTGTACCTAATTCATAATAATACTGACTTCATGAATAATAAACAAAGATGCAAATTAGAAGTCTAAATACATACATATTTAGGATGTCATTTTGCCTTGTATAGAAAATCTATCTTTTAAATTATAGTGTGTATATATATGTGTTTCCATTTCAAAACAAGTTCAGTGCACAAAAAAACAAAAAAATACAGATGTAAACTTATGCCTGCAAGTAAAATTTCAGAAGTTTCAGGACAACCTGAAAAACACCTGTAATAGAAACAACTTGATAATTGTCTCCCTCTTTATAGTTTATTTTCTTTAGAAAAAAACTCAAACCAACTCATCTATTTTAACGAAAGGTTTGGTAACCTTAGAATTGCCACAGACATGATTAATAAATTAGTCTAGATAATGGACTCCAGATAAGTAACAGTGGTGATGAAAAATATTTTTTGAATTTATAAATCAATCAAATTTGAAGAGAACCCAGGAGCTGTCTAGAATTGAACCTCCTGCTCAAAGCATGGTTGACACAGTTCAGATAGTACTTTAGGGCTTTGTGCAACACTTCTAACTCACTGAGCAACCAAAAGCCTAGGAATGACAGAGCTTCAAAAGTTGAAGAAATTCCTCAAAATACACGTCTATTTTCCCTTAATATATGATTTTGCCAAAAGTTATGGTCGAATACTGTCTGAAATACATTTAATTTCAAATAAAAATGTGTTTGATTTTCCAAACAGAACAGAATGGGTCAGGTTGAAAGGAACCACAGTGGGTCACCTGATTCAACCTCCCTGCTCAAGCAGGGTTATCAGAGAACACATGACACAGGATTGCATCCAGATGGTTCTTGACTCTCTCCAGTGAGGGAGACTCCACAACCTCTCTGGACAATCTGTTCCAGTGCATGGTCACCCACAAAGTAAAGTTCTTCATCAGATTCAGGTGGAATTTCCTGTGCATCAGTTTCTGCCCATTGCTTCCTTTTCTTATTGCTCAGCACTGCTGAGAGGATCCTGACTCCATCCTCTTGACACCCTCCCTTCAGACACTGATGGATGTGAATGAGGTCTCCTCTCAGTTGTTTCTTCTTGAGGATGAACAGGCCCAGTTCCCTCAGACTTTCCTTGTAAGAGCGATATCCAAATCCCTTAATCATTTTTGTTGCCCTCTACTGGACCTGATCCAGGAACTCCATGTCTCTCTTGTACCAAGAAAACTCCCCTTTAACAGAGGTTAAGGACTTGTCAATGACTTCTGTAAAACTCTAGAAAGTAAAATTGGTTATAAAGAATTAACTTAATTCTGAAATCTAGATGCAATGAAGAATGTTGGCTACCCAAGGCGGCAAAAAATAAAGGAAGGATAACATAGATACTTAAATATATATTATATGTATTAATATAGCCACAACTATTATGTGCTCATTTTTATGATTGTCATATAGTTTACTGCTCTTGTATACATAGTTTATTTTTTCCCACTTATATCTGTCTCTGGTTGCTGTGCTCTCTTTAGTGAGAGATAACTTTCAGTACATCACTCAGTATTATCATGGTGTGACCAGTGATTTACTGTGCTTTCAGGAAGGTGGGGGAATCAAAGTATGTTCACTGACTTCAAATGTTTTACTTAAAGGAACCATTTTATGGTACTGTTAAGATTTTGCTTGTTTGTTTTTTTATCTTAAATTATACATTAAATCTTATAACTTATTAAATCTTGTAACTTTTTAAATCTTGACAAATCCTATCACTTGTTATTTGTGGCAGATAAGGTAAATACCTTCTGCTCTGCATTATAAGACCCAGCATTCCACTGTTCTCATCAGTATCTGTTAAAAGAGCAGGTGCAAGGCATTTGTATACCAATAAGGCTCCCATGATACCTTCAGTTTGAATGTATGAATTGATGGAAGCTTTCCTGAGTTGCAAAAAGCTTTTTGTCAAATGTGTTTTGGCAGGGAGCTAGCATCTTGTCATGTAGCTGTGCCACATCATATTATTCTGTACAATGTAATATTCTAGGAAGAAAATGAGTTTACATTAAATCTTACCTTCCTTCTGGAACTAGACAATGCTAAGAGCAAAATCCCGGTTTTGGCCATTGAAAACACCATGTTCCCCAAGTGCTTGTTAGTCTCTGCTCAAGGCTGGATACAGCGGTACAACCATTATCAGTTGTTTGAGAAGAGCTGGATGAGATAGAGATGAAGCAAACCTGTCTGGCACCTTCCTTGCTTCATGTGGGAGCAGCATTTCTATGCAGGCACTTGGAGTCATAGCTGGAGTTAGGTTGCCATCTTGGTCCTGATTCTGGCCCTGTCCCATGGGCACAGACTTCCTCCATAGGCTTGGGTTTGCCTGGTTGCTGAAGTCTTGTCTGATCATTAGACAATTTCTTCACAATCCCTGTCCTAGCCCTTTTCTTTTGGTTAGATACTGTGGAACTGTGCCTCTTAACGAGCTTCTCCTCTGCTGTCCTCTCTCACTCTTAGCTCCCAGCTTCCTGCTTGATCTCATCATTCCCTGACATTTAAGATCATACAAAATTCTGTCTTTAAAACTGGAAAAAAAGAATGTTTCAAGATGTTTGGTCTGTGATCTAATATGAAAGTTGAAGATTAGAACTAATAAATAACATAATGATTTTATACTTCCATGACACAACACTGTAGTAATAATTTAATTTTTAACTTATGGGAGAAGCAGTTTTATAATTCTTCCAAAGATGGGAAGTGAAGAGGGAGGTATTGATCTCTTCTCCTTCGTGTCCGGTGATAGGATGGCAATGGTTCAAAACTGCATCCGGAGAGCTTAAGACTCAGCATTAGGCAGCATTTCTTTACCAAGAAACAAGAACTGGCTTTCTGGAGAGGTAATCAGTGCCCCAAGCCTGTCAATGTTTAAGAGACATTTGGACAATGCCCTTAACAACTTGCTTTAGCTTTGGGTCAGCCCTGAATTGTTCAGGCAGTTGGCACCAGAATTAAGGAAAACATTATGGCTGAAGAAGAATAATGCTGGTAAATAAGTGTATTAATGTTTTAGCTACAGAATGTTGGTCTAAATTCATTATTGCTAGTAACAATTTTTTTTTTCTCATGGTAAGTGTAGGACTGTTAACTAGAAATTTTTGGCCACTAGAAAAATTTTAATGTACATACTGGTATTTCCTAGTAAACTTAGTTCATCTAGGAGGTGCTAAGTTTAGAAAGAACAAATATAGGATTAATAGAAGTGAGAGAATTGCCTGATGTATCTTTCTTCATTTTCTTTTCTTCTCTTCTCCAGAATGGATGATCTTTGAACGAAATAGCTACATCTCAGATCTTTCTCACACATCTCTCTTGCAGGTTTCAGATTTTCCACATCTTCAGACACTTTCACAATTCAGAAAACACTTAAACCCTCTCCAGGATTTCTTTTTTCCTTTGGGGAAAGTAGAATGTTGCAAGCAGCTGTTGTGGTTTAACCCTGCTTTGCACATAAGTCCCACACAGCCCTTTGCTCACTGGGGTATAAAATCAAAAGGGTAAAAGTGAGAAAACTAATGAGTTGAGATATAGACATTTTTGTAGGAAAAACAAAAGCTGTGTACAGGCAAAGCAAAATAAGTAATTCATTCACTACTCTCCATGTGCAGGCAAGTATTTATCCATATCTAGGAAAGCAGGGCTTCAAGTAACCACAGAATAGTTAGTTGGGAAGACAGATGCCAAAACTCCATATATACATCCTTCCTTCTTCATTCCAGATTTTACTGCTTGGCGTGGTGACATATGGTATGGAATATTACTTTTGGTTAGTTCAGATCACCAGTCCCAACTGTGTCCCCTCTCTCCAGGAAAGACCTGTTGGAGTGGGCCCAGAGGAACTTAATGAAGTATTTGTTGCTGATTGGGGCTTGTATAGCAAAAGGTCTTGAGTAACTCCTGGGGGTTTTTTTCGTTTTGGCTTTTTTTTCCTTCTTCATTCTCAGGGATTGCAATTGTGTAATTCTACATGTTTTAAAAGTACATAATGTCATTAAGAAGGTTATTGAAGTAATTTGGTGTGTTATGAAATGCAATTCTTAGTGTCTAGGTCACAATTAATCTAGTATGTGCATCTTATCTAAGCCATTCATGGAAGTTCTGGTATTATTAAGAGATACAGGACATGCAAAACAGATGCTCTGAATAACTTTCCCCTTGGAAAAATCTAGAAGGGGTATATGCCTGTTGTTGCAGGCTTCTTTCTGCATCAAGACTTTCTGGTTTTCTGTTCTAGAAGGTCTTGGACGCATACAGCTGTGTTCATGTCAAAGAGAAGAAAGCACTTCATTCTGTGCAGTTCTGTTACCACTGCAATGCAATAAAGAAGATGCCTTGTTTGATTACTTGTATAAAATTGATCAGATTACCTACATTATGTGATTTAACTGGCCTGTGCCTATGTTCCATCAGTGTCTCAGTTAATACTGAAAATTAGATTTAAACTTATAACATGGGTAATACAAAAAGTTAGCATATAAACCCTTCAGATTCATTCTGATTTTGGTATATTATGTAAGAAAAAGTCAAATAATCTTTTAATGATTAATCAGAATTGCTAAAATTTATGTAAAGTCTTGAATGGACCATGAGTGCTTCACAGAAATATGCTATATAGTGTAACCAAAATAGTCTCAGAAATACTCTCAACTGGATATATAAGCGAAGATACCTTTGAAAATGTAGCACTGTAGTCTATTTATAGGATCAAAGGGAAATCCAGGTGTGAAGATACCTCACAAAACCCTCTAGTCCAACCTCTTGGTCAAAGCAGGGGCAGCTCTGAGGTCAAGCCAGGTTTTTCAGTGCTCTGTCCAGGTGTCTTGAAAGTTTCCAAAGACAGAGACAGTGGAATCTGTGTGAGCAGCTTGCTCTGCTGGTGGGTGTCCTCATTGGAAAAAGGTTTCTCTTTACACCCAGAAAATGCTCTGTTTCAAATTATGCCCACTGAGCCCCATCCACTCACTATGCTGCATGGCTTAGTGGGGGACTCAGCAGTGCTAAGATAACTTCTGAACTTAATGATATTAAAGGTTTTTTCCAGTCTACGTGATTCTGGGATTCTGTGTTGAAGGACCTGGCTCTTTCTCCTTTCTGACTTCCACACAGGCAAATATATGCTTTTGTTAGGATCCCCACAGGCATCTCTTCTCCAGGCTGAACAAGCCCTTGTCTCTAAGCCTCGTCTCATAAGACAAGTGATCCAATCCCGACTGCCCTGGTGGCTTATTGATGTCTGTCCTGTACAGGACACAGTAACTAGAATCTGTGTAATCAGCTCTGAGCACAGGTATGAGTAATCACTTCCCTGGACCTGCTGACTATGCTTCCATTAATGCTGCTGGCTGTCTTTGCTGTCAGGGCACACTGCTGGCTCATGCTCAGCTCAGTGTCCCCCAGGGCCCTTGCAGACTATTTGACAGAGCTGCTCCTTAGTCTATCACTGCCCAGTTTATCACTGCTAGGGGGTCTTCCCCACATGCAACAGAACTCTGCATTTTGTCATGCTGAACTTCATGAGGTTTCTCTCAGTCCATTTCTCCATTTGTCAACGTCCCTCTGGATGGCAGCATCTGAATGACCTCCACTGTATTGAATGGTTCCACCCCCAGACAAATTTATTGTCATCTTCATAAAAATAAATCAAAGTTTTTCTGATCTTAATAGTCTTGTTTACAGACTGGGAATGTTTAAGGAAAAAATCCCACTAAAATATTTAAGATAATACATTTTTACTCCAAGTATTATTTATTGACTTGTGTCTTGTAAGATCATGCACTCAGACTGTTACATTATCTGTAGTGATTGGTAAATTAATTTGCAATGAAACTGAAGAACTATGATTTGATACAGTACAGAAAATTCTGCACATTTTATGCACCAGATTGCTTTGCAAATGCATTCCTTACAATCTGCCTTTAGGCAGCTGGAGTTGATAATATTCCTATTAACAGATGTTCTAGGCATAAAGAGACAGGAGGTACATACACAGAACCAGAAAATCTTTAATGTTGTGCAATCTTTTGTAACATAGTTTTCAGGGCTCAGAGAGAAATGTAACAAAGACTGACTAGATCAGCAATGCCCTATCTTCTAATTTAGTGGTGATAAGGAGCACATGCTACTTTCTTACCATAAAGGTTTCGTAGTTTTCATGAAAAATTAAATGTTGTAGTAGTAATGAATTTGTAGTAGACATGTGACAAGAACACAATTAATTGAAGATTACAAATATAAGTGTTTAACACTGCGAGTACTCAGTTATTCACTCAGAAGACGACCTTCTGGTACACTAAGAACTCAAATAGTCAGAAAGAAACATCACCATACCATTAAAAAAAACCCAAACAACCCACAAAAAACCACAAAACCATGAGTTACCCCCATTTACTAGACTACATTCTAAGAATTTCACTTTTGGACTTGGGAATTAGAGGTGAGAACTAGACTTCTGCTGATAGTATCTAAAGTCCTAGTAGAGCTTTGTCTTCCTCACTGATATATGGTAATGAGTACCTCAAGAAGATTATTATTCACCAAAAAAAGTGCTTAAACTGTTATAAATCTTTCATTTAAACAGCTATGTCTTGCTGGGAAAACAGTGAAGAGCAAGTATCATCCATTAATGATATTGTAAAACAAATTTTAATATCTCCAAAAGATACCTTCCACTTTTTCCACCACCCTGCTACCATTCATTGGTAGCAAAATGGTAAAAACTGTGGGCACTCTGCAGTGGCTTTACACAATTAACATCTGTGTCTGTGCTGTAGGCCCAGGATAAAGACTGATGGTGGGAAGGAAATGTGGTCACTGTGTTTGTTCAGATTGTCAACAAGTGTTCAATTAGTGTTCAGTAGGGTGTGAATATCCTGCTATTATAAAATAGGCTTTTACTGGTAGCTGCTGTGACAGAGATCTTAAGAGGTCATGAAGAGTTAATAAGTTTTCATCAATATACATCCCAAACAGGGTTTGAAACAAATGACAATCATAAAAAAACTTCTCCAGAGAGCATGAAGAAAGACTTAATCTCCTGATATCGAAGTATACTCACTGATTTGCTTTTAGAATAACCTTCTAGTTAGAGACATTTGAGGTCAACACCATATCTACTTCTATCCAGAATGCTTAGATGAAGGAAAGGACCTTAGTTTATCTTGTCAAAGGCAAGGTGAGTACAGTTATATATTCAAGAAGGGATGCAATATTTTCCATATTATAAACAGTTCATATCAACAAAACATGAAAATCAGGGAGAAGATGGAAGAAAATGTTTTGGGTTTTTTTTTTTGGTTTTTTTTTTTTTTTTTACCTCCTACTGAGCTGCTTGTTGTAATGGAAGGAGACAGTACACTTTGTTTTTAAGGCTTGGTTTGATTTGTAGAGTCAAAATTCAATTAAAATTCCAGTTTGTAATGCAATTATTTTCAATGGACAACTTTTCATATTGAATTAATTCCTTTTCTATAGAAATTATAGGATTTTCTTGTATGCATTCTTTTGTCTTTTTAATGTAAACTCAAATTTATCTCTTTTATGTCACTGATTGTCCAATTATCATAGGGTATAAGGAGTGATTCTAAGGTAGTAGGTGGTATATGATAAGTAATTCTTCTCCACTTCTGCACAACTCATTATATTTACAAAATGCACTATGAAGCTATTTGACCTATTTTGAAAATGTTTCATCTTTCAAAATCGCAACAGTGTTATTTCTGAGATTATGAATCTTCATTGTATTCTCACTTTCTTGTCAAGCAGACACATTCAGTGTAAAGATTTGGAATAGTTTCACGAATTTATTCAGTAATTTATTTCCAGACTTGTATTATGGCAGAAAAGACAGAAATGCCAGAAGTTTGACAAGGTATTAGTAGTCCATTTCCTTTCAGAAGGTTGACCTTTTGTCTTCCTGCCTTCTAATATGGCCACTTCAGAGGCATATCACATACTTAAGATTAAGAGTGAGATTGCTTAAATTAATAGCAATAATGACCATTATCTTCACCTGATGTAAGTCTTTTTACTTTGTTATGTCATTTGCAAGACAAATTAAGAGGGAGCAGGAATTACGTTTCTTCTTAATGCAATTGAAATTGAAAAACTGGAATAAAAAAACAGTAAGAAAAAATCCCTCATTTTAGAAGAGTAGAAGCCTATAAATCAGTAATTCTGGTAAGCCCATAGCTAAAGAGATTCTGGCTTACATTGCATATGCCTTACCAGTAAAATACATGCTTCAGTAGCTGAAAATACAGTATATGTGGTTTCATCTCAGTGTAATGAAAGCTGTTTTGCTGAATACAATTTATTTGATAGGAGACAAATGAAAGTGAAAACTGAGTGTTTATGTCAATGATCAGTTGTAAAATAAAATGTATTAAGAAAACCCAAGCTGGGATGTATTTTTTAAATATCACACTACATTTGCAGGTTCTTTAAATCTGAAAGCAATGCACCTCAAAACAATAGTGTCCTTAGTAATGATATTGAGTAGATTGCCATGGATATTCCAGAAGGAAGGTTTGCAAAATTCTTTCTACACATAAAATTTGAGTAAGTTCCCTCATGAAATATGAAAAAAAAAAAAAAAGACTCAAATATTACTGGAATACAATGGCATCTAAAATATGCTCTCTAGGTGAAGATACAGCTTTAGTAAAGACCATGGTAGAATTTAGGTATTTGTACAGGTTGGGAAGCAAAAATTCTACTCATATGAATCCCATTTCTCAAGATCCTGGAGGTAAGAGATAGGAATGACCTGTTATAATGACTAGAGCAATCTTTTGTAAATGCAAAGTTCTTATCTTGTACTATGTATGTTTTCCAAGAAGTTTTATAAAGTAACTTTAAATTATGTGAAAATTTTCCATTTCTCTCCATAAAATATTTCACAGGTTCCTGGGAAGCTTATACTACTCTGACAAGAAAATAAGACAGGAAGCAAGGAAACTGCTGATCAACAAAAAAATCCACTGCAGGCACAGTTCTGAACTTGTGGGGCACTATCCCGGACCATGACTGCAGGGCACCATGAGGTTGCTGTGACCTTCCCTTCATGATTCCCATCCTGTGACACCAGACCTGGGAGGCAGCGCTGTTGCATGCCTGGCTGTCACAGTGATACAAAGTCAACACAGGGCGCTCATCAGGATTTAGGAACTTGAAGTTCTTCCAGGACTGTCAATACAGACATGTCAAGCTCCTTTCACAAGACACCCCAAGACTCATGAATGCTGAAGGGTTCTGGGTGGTTACTATGCCAAAGGGAAAACCTCTGCAAGACCAAGCAGCCAGTTGTTACACAGGATCTCAAGTTTTTCTCTAGAACCCTTCCACAATCTTTGGTTTTTACTTCTTGATGCCTTAAATTAGAGCTGTGTTTGCTTCACATTTAAAGGTACAAAAATACTAATTACATAATGATGCTGATTTAACCAGACTGTCAACTGCTTACTTTCCAGAGTGCAGAGTGGTGATTCTGTGATTATATTAGCAATCGATGAAGCACTTGGTTCTAATTCCTTTTTATCGCCTACGTGACAGAACATCAGTCACAGCAATTTTCTTTATTATCGCTGCTTTTTTTATGAGGGCTACAGTCCTCTTACATTTTACAGTTTTACCAAATTACTTTAAAAGCTTGAGTTTATTATTCAATAAATCATTGAATAGAAATAAAAATTGCAGCAGCTGGGTAACAAAGAGGTTCTTAGGAATCTGTGGACATGAACCAACTGTGCATAATTTCCTAAGAGATTTTAAATTAAGCATATCTGCAGTACCGAATTTTAATTAATAGAGCTGACTATTCTCTTCTAAACTTGCATCCACATGATATGTAGTGAGTACTTGAGGAAGAGTCTACCAACAACCATGACTCTCTCCTGAAAGAATAACCCCTCACGCTTAATGAAATTAAGGTTTACCAGTGATGGACTACATAAGGAAGTTTGGGTTTTTTTATTTCCTATTCCAAGGATAAAATATCTCCTCAAACAGCATAACACTTCTCTTAATCCTCTGTGTATTTTGTTTGTGCATTTTATTTTATAAAATATGCAGATAAAATGCATAAGTAGTCATATGAGAAGGCACCTGAAAACCTCCACCATGTGTCTCCCTATGTTATGCAGAAAACAATCTGTCTTCCTATCCCTGGCCAACTGAGTCATGTATACAGGCACTTCAACAGGGTAAATGGGGCATCCCTCTGGTCTGAATTCCCCTCCCCCAGCCAGCTGAATATGGTGTTCTCTCAAAATGCCAGTCCTGGGGCTTTGAAAACACCCTGGTAAGAAAGGCCAAGTTCCCAGGTTCCCTGATTTGTGAGACTTCAAAGCAGTAGTTTACAAAAGTGAGGATAGAGGAGTGTGACATCCTGAAATTTCAGGTAGTTGTGAGTTTAAGAGAGAGGCCGTAAGACTACTTAGAATCAGACAGATTTCCTAAATTCCTATCCAATCAATTAATCCCCTAGCCAGTGAGTAACCTCACTTTTCATCTGGCTCTACAGAAGGTTTTAAATTTCTCAGAATTCTTATCAGATAGGCTGATCTAATGGAATCTTTACCTAAGATTGAATGGCTGGATGGCGTGAGAAAAATCAAAGTGTGGCCTGTATAATCGTGAAAGAACTCTCCTGAGAAATCAAAACTTTCTTTAAAATAACTGTTATCAACTTAGGTTTAGCAAAAACACACTTAACTGGCACTACTGTGAAGTTCACCAGGATTTTTCCAAACCCACACAAGAACTCTGGGACAGGTCATGATAATAAAAACAGATCTCAGGAGCATCTTTAATTTTTGACAAAAATGTGAATTATCCTCTGTATGTCAAAATGGAAAGTTCCTGTCATCTTTTGAGTTGACAAATTTCAATTATTTTGGACAGTGAAAAGATTTCTCAGTAAACCACAGTAAATGGATCTGTTCAACTACAAAATATCCTAAAAATCCCAAAGAAAACAAAACATGAGCTATTAATATCAAAATATACAAACCTGTATTACAGAGTAATTTAATGTAATTTCATGCTTCTTTAAGGTGTTTGTTATTTAGTATTTTCAAGGACACTGAATTTTTTCAAGATACAATTAAATAACATTTGGAATGGTGAAATAGGCAACTGGTTCCTAACTATACATCACTGACCATTTTTGAAATACTATCCTGCTAAACTTGAAATCAGTAGACAAAATAGTAGAACCTCTGCAGTAACGGCAAGGGATGCATTTTAAAGCCTCTGAAACACCTGAGTTGAGAAAATTCTCTTTCATCCATGATATAGAAAGCTTTACACTTGTGACTATAAAGACAATCTAATCTCTCTTTTATTAAAGGTTTGAAAAAGTCAACAGGTTTTTTTTAAAACTTCCTGTAAAGAAATACATTTTTATACAACAGCTTTATTCCAGCTCTCAGCATGGCATCTTTCTAAGGAGAAAAATGACAATAATCTGCATAGCCTCATTAAAAAAGAGTGAGAAGGGTTTATTTTTCCCCCTAGTTGCTCCATTTTCTCCCTGGGTTCTGCAGAACTTACTGAAGAAGAGTGCTTAAAATGCCAAGAGCAGCTTTTAGATGTTACATACAAATTATTTTTAGGAGTGAGCATCCCTGATAAAATATTGCAATTCATGTATATGCAACATGTTAAGTATACTTCAGTGCTACAAGCTTGATTTACATTTGTAATAGATGATAATTAGTGTGCCAGGAGGAAAATCAAAGGAGAGATGATGATGTGGTGAAGAACTTGATTAGTGATAACACTGAAGAGGATGAGACATGAGAGCCAAGAGACACATCATCTTACACTTTTATTGGATAAGGAGACGAATATTATTACCAAGGCTGAGGAAAGGGCTGAGGTACTTAATGCCTTCTTTGACATAGTCTTGAAGAGAAATACCAGTTATCCTCAGGCCAAGTAACCCCCTGATCTGATGCACAGGGACAGGGAGCAGAAGAGACCCCCTGTAAAACAGGAGGAAGCAGTCAGTGACCTGCTGTGCCACTTAGATACTCAGAGGGTTGAAATGGTCTATAGGGCTGGATGGAATTCACCCAAGGATATTGAGGAAGTCAGCAGAAGAGTTCACCAAGCCATTATTTATTATCAGTCCTGGTTAACTGGGAAGGTTCCAGATGCCTGGTAGTTGGCTAATGTGACACCATCCACAAGAAGGGCCAGAAGGAGGATCTGAGGACCTACAGGTTTATCAGCCTGACCCCGATGCTATGAAGGGCTATGGAACAGATAACCTTGAGTTCAATCCTGTGGCACGTACAGGACAATCAGAGGACCAGGCCCAGCTAGCATGGGTTTAGGAAAGGCAGATCCTGCTTGACCGACCTGATCTCCTTTTATGACCAGGTGACCTGCCTAGTGGATGCGGGAAAGGCTGTGGATGTTGTCTACCTAGACTTCAGTGAAGCCTTTGATAGAGTCTCCCAGAGCATTCTCCTGGAATAGCAGGCAGCCCACAGCTTGGACAGGTGCTCTCTTTGCTGGGTTAAAAACTGGCTGGATGGCCAGAGAATTGTGGTAAATTGTTCTATATCCAGTTGGTGGATGGTCACTGATGATATTCCCCAAGGTTCACTATTGGAGCCAGTCCTGTTTAGTACCTTTATGAATGATCTGGATGAGGATCATTCTGGATCTTACTGAGTGCATCCTCAGTAAATTCACAGAAGACACCAGATTGGGTGGGAGTTTTGTTCTGCTAAAAGGTAGGAAGGCTCTGCAGAGGCACCTGGACAGGCTGGATCTGCAGGCTGAGGCCAAAGTTGTGATGTTCAATAAGGCAAAGTACTAAGTCAGCACTTGTGTCACAAAAATTCCAGGCAGCAGTACAGGCTGAGGGAAGAGTGCTTGGAAATATGCCCAGCAGAAAAGTACCTGGGGGTTCTGATTGACAGCCAGCTGAACATGAGTCAGCAGTGTGCCCAGGTGGCCAAGGTCGATGGCATCTGGCCTGTATCAGCAATAGTGTGACCAGCAGGACCAGGGCAGTGATTATCCCTCGGTATTTTGCACTGGTGAAACTCCACCTTGAACACTGTGTCCAGTTCTGGATCTTTTCAAATCTTGATGCTTCTATTATTCCCCCTTCTCCTTCTTTTCCCCTCCCCTCCCCTCCCCTC
>VZTJ01005454.1:330141-392737 GCA_013397795.1 Orthonyx spaldingii | reverse complement strand
TTCCCTTCCCTTCCCTTCCCTTCCCCTTCCCCTTCCCTTTCCCTTCCCTTTCCCTTCCTTCTTCCTTCCTTTTACATGTTTCATTAATTTTCCCCTTTCCTTGCTTAGTGCATTTTAAAACTGTCTCTCAGTCCAGAAACATATTTTTTCTTTATATCTATAAACTCACATTTTTAATTTATCTGTAAAAGTAAGAAATAAAAAAAAAGGTTAGAAGTAAATTTGCAAAGTGGGAGAGGACTCACATAAGTTTTTCTCCCATTATCATGACTCTCACAGCTCAAAAGTCTCTCCAGATCTGTATAGTTGTCAAAACCCTTTGTCTCAGAGAAAAGTCTTTGGTGAGTCCTGTGGAACCAGATTCCTTGAGAAATATAGAAAATATCTTCACATGTCCAAAAAGAATGCAGAAAACAATAGTAAGCATCAGACAAAAGCATAAACATCCAATTTCATGTTAAAGCAAATATTTATAGAGCTTTTTAACTAAAAGCAAATACATCCCTAAATAATGAAGACAGTCCCCAGACACACAGCTACAAATATGAAATAAAAAAAATAAGGAAACATTTGGTTAGAGAAATAGAGAATAGTTTCAAATATATTCACATAAAAATGCAAAAGAGAAATTAACAGAAAGAAATCAAAGTAGCAATGGAGACAAATGAGAATTTCCTTGTAAAACGTGAGGAATTTTGGGAAATGAGAAGGGTAGGTGTTGAGTGGAGGCTAATATTTGGAAAAATTCAAAGAAAATGGGTAGCAAGGCGTTCTAAAACCAAAAAAAAAATATTTGGAAAAAAACCACCTCACTAGATTTAAGAGTTATGTCAAAAGTAGGAAAAGGCTATATGAATGGAGGTTGGTATTAAAGAAAAAGTAACAAGATGGATGGAGAGAAAAGAAGCATGGAAGATAAAAAAGTGAACATGAGAATATGAAATGTACGTTGAAAGGCTCATGACAGAAGTAACAAAATAATCCACAGTACATCCTTCATTTTGCACAAATTCTTAGGTTTTTCAACTGACTGGATAAAAATCACAGAAAATGTGAAAGTACGCAAAATAATGAAGATTTAAGAGTTCCTCTGCAGATTTCCTGACCAGTAGAAGAAAAACCAAAAAAAAAATTATGAGAAAGTGAAGGACAGCAAAGTGACTTGAGAATGGATGGTGTGGAGGATTTCACATATCCATGATTTCAATGACCGTTTCAAGAAAGAAGTATGATTTTACCCTGTCTGGAATCAGGGCTAGCACTATTAATAAAATGAAAGTTGGGAAGGTCTGTGTAAGAAGATCAGACACTTTTTTTCTCTACTTTTTTCATCCCCATGAACAACTATCTTATGTGAATTTGATTAGATAATATCAAATCTATAGGCATCTGTTGACTAACTACATTTACTCTATGAATGACTTCATGATGCTTGGCAGGCAGCATGCCTACCCTATCTTCTGTCTCTGTCTTATTGTGATATAGGTTTATTAGTTCTAGTTCTGGTATGCTACTGAACATCTTTGCTTGATTTTACTGGCTCTTCCCTGGGATGCTATTAAAAGCATGAAGCTCATTGCCACTAGCATCATTAGCCCTGTGATATGCCCCAAAATCTTTAAATTCTATGCATTTTTCTTTTGTTTCTTAGTATATTTAAGAATATAAATTGTTTATTTTGTTAACTAACTCAAGATGGCACCACCACATATTATTAAAAATGTTCAATTTTTATTGAACTTGAGCTTGTATATATATTTTATATGTCCTCATCCTTTTCCTCCTGCTTGTTGTCTGCCTTTTACTCTTCTCTGCAGCAACAGAAGTCAAGGCTATCAGCTCTGCAATCAAATTGTGTGCCTCTTGCTAACAGTATTTATTAACCCTGCTGATTTTGTCACCACCTTAGTTTGGGTGATTGTGTCTACTTGTGTTGAATACATGCTCCATAACCTTTGTCAGGTTATCTGATAACATGATAATTACATTAAACAAAGACCTGCTCAGAGTCAGAGAGACAATAACAGGTAGAGCAACCTCAGTGACTTGTTCAGTGAACTGAGGACACTGAATTGGCAGCTTCTTGGGGCATTCAAGGACTATGACTCAGCCCATGGGAATAAGCTGTCTGTCTACTGCCTGCACTAGGGAATGGCAGCAGCCTCCCTTCCACCACACTGGAGATGCAGAACTCGCCTGGGTCCTGAAGATTTTGGAGATGACAATCTCCTGCAGCTTTGTCAAACAATAATTGATTTTATTCTCAAGCTGAGTCCACTGTCCCTTTAAGAAACACTGTAAATAACTTGCTATCATCTCGTGGCTGTATTTTTTTTTCACTGTAATGATTCCCATTCTGTTGAACTGTTATTCAACCCGAAACATTCTTTACATCTGCCAAAGAGTCTCTTTTACTTCTGTGTTGGGTCTGGCTAAGTTGGAGCTCATTTTCTCATCTCAGCCCTCACAGTGCTATGCTTTGCACTGGTAGCTGGAAAGGTGTTGATAACACCCCAATGCTTTGAGTACTGTTGAGCAGGGCTGGCACAGCATCAACGCTGGCTCTCAGCATTTCCTCCTACCTCCCATCAAGGGGCTGGGGTGGGTAAGGGGTGGGCAAGATGCTGAGAGGGGACACAACTAGACCAGCTGATCCAATTTAAACACAGGGGTATTCAATAAAATATGATGTCAACAGGGATATAAAAGCTAAGGAAAGGAAGAGGAACAGGGTGGAGCATTTGTAATTTACTGTTTGCCTTCCTGTGCAAGTGCTACATGTGCTGAAGCTTGCCAGGAAGTGGCTGAACAGCACTCACTGATGGGAAGTTGATTATACATATGCAAACCTTCCTTCTTTCTGCTTTAGTAAACTGCCTTAACTCAACCTACAAGTGGTTTTCCATCTTATTTTCTGTCCTCTGTCCCACTGGAAAGTGGAGTGATTGAGCAGCATGGTAGGCACCTGGCATCCAACCAAGGTCAGCCCACTAAGACTTCTTCATCTGATGTGTAAAAACTTTTATGTAGTGTCATTCCTCCCCTCCTTTTTGCCTTCTTCTTTTTTCTCATGCGAAATCAAGCTTTGTGTGCTGAACACTGGATTCTTTCCTGCTTCAAGTTCATTCATTCATGGATTTTTTTTATTTTCTTTTCCATATACAGGGAAAAATCCATCAGAGTTATATTGGCTACATCCTAGAAAATGACTGTGTGGCAGTCTTTGCTAGTCAATACAAGGAGCCCCAAAAGCAATTAATTTTCCATAGATGAAATGTCAGGGTCTCGCTCAATGCAGCACTACTAATATTAGCCCTCTCTGCAGTACAGTGGATGAATCTGTTGTACATAGCAGTTGGCTCTATCTCGTCTTCAGTTTTACAGTGGTGCTCTTGGCACTCTAAGATGTAACTGCTATTTAAATTTTATTTTAGTCCAATTTTGTTTTGTTCTGGTTTTTTTGGGTTTTTTTTTTGGGGGGGTTTGGTTTGTTGGGTTTTTTGGTTTGGTTTTTTTTTGGTTTTCTTGGGGTTTTTTGGGTCTTTCTGGTTTTTTTTGTTTGATTGGGTTTTTTTTGTTTGGTTTTTTTTTTTGTTTTAAATAGGTATGATAGTCTTTGCATTACTTTGTTTCCCACTCAGTACAACTCCTTCACTCCTTTTATTCCTTCTGGAATAAACTGCTGAAGGAGGAGTGAGTGCTTCTAAGCTCTTGGGTAGCAACCTAACACACAGAAGGCAACTTAAAAAAAATCTCTGGTTGAGGTATATATGACTCACCTATCTAACTATATTAGCAATTACCTATATGTAAGCTCTGCCTGTAGTCAATAATATAATTAAACATAATTGACATAATTAAGCATTTATTGTTTTGTAAAGTAAATACTAAAATACATAAGACACGCTGAATCTAAAAAGCATCGATATCCAGCATCAGTTATGAAGACGCTTGACTGCCTCATACTCAGACATCTGTATTATATAAGTCCAAGATGAAGTGGGATATAACCTTTCCCAGTGCCTGAAAGAAACCTGATTTGGATTGTACAACATGGGCTTCTCCACAGTACATCTGTTCCCAAATTGTTTATGACAAAGACTGTTAAATTATAGTCCTCCACTTCCATTATCCATTTTTTTTTGGTACAGAATATAAGGAGTCTGCAACTCGTATTCTATTACAGGTGCTGAGGAATCTTCAGAGGTTTATGTCTAAGAGCTGTCCACCCCCCTTAAAATATGCTAACATTTCTAGCATTTTTTGCCAACTATTTTTCATGTGTCATAAAACCCATCAATCTTCAAACAGTATATTGCAAGTAGTTCAACCTCCTGTTTTTATCTGAAGCAATTAATTTGCTGTTGTATTGATCCACTAAAAGAAGTGATTTCAGCAACTCTAGAAATCCTATATTTTCTCCTTGGTACAATACTGTCACAAAAGAAATATTACTGTTCACATCACAGTCTAGAGATTAGGGCAGTTTGTGTGATAAACAGGTAATCAGTCATAAACTCCTTTAAAGGCAATGGACAAACATCTGGAAATGACAAAGGATACTTGTTAGACCCCAAGTTAGACCTCATCTTCACAGATGTATGGTAAAGACAACATCACTTTTCAGTTATCAGGCTTACATACTTCTTCCCAGGCTTTTAATATTTTTCACTTTTGGAGCCTGTGGCGGTCACCCAGCCGGTAGCGGAGCCACCGGCTGGGTCGCCTATGGCGTGCGAGACTGCTGCTCAACCTGCCTTTTCAATGTGGGTGAATGACCAGGTGGATTGGGTGGATGACACCTCTTGGGACAGTGAGTCCTGAGAGGCAGGGAGGTTGGGGCAGTTTCCCGCCATGGGTTGCCATCCATCAAGGCACCGTCCCCTCCCCTTTCCCCTCACAAGTTATTTTAATATTCATGTAGTTGATTTAATATTCATGTGTAACTAGAAAGTTCTGTTTCTCAGTTCTCCTCATTGGTTGATTCAAATATGTCCCTCCTTTGTATCACGATTATTGGTTGCTGTCATCTCCCTTCATGTACCCCATTCGTCTGTTCCCACTCTCCTCCCCTTTTTCCCTTCCCTTAAAAACCCCTGCAACGGTTCTCTCGGGGCTCGTTCTGCGGCTCCCGTTCTCGTAGTGAGTTCTCCTGTCTACGCATGGGCAGGGAATAAAGCTCGAGGATTTGCACCGCAAACGAGTCCTCCTTTCCTCCTTCGTCGCCTCCATGTCGCTATCACGCGATCAGCTGCTGCCAGCCCCAGCCAGGGCTTCAGATTTAACAGCTCTTCTCAGAGCTGCCCCGCAAGGGCTATAGGCGAAAGCCTTGACGCTGCGCATGCCTGCGCAGCGTGAGCCCGCCGTACGGGCACTTGAGGACACTGTCGCCCACTGACCAGCCAGGCGGTCAGGCGGCTCAGTGACAGGAGCCCTCTTCAGCTGCCCAGTGCAAAATAATCCCTTTTTAACCAAATGTTTCAGTTACAGAAGATGCTAGAATGTCTTGTTAAATAATAAATAATTACTTAAATAAAAAAAAGAAAAAAGAAATTCATTGCACTACAGATTTTGCATAAATATTAAAATCAGAACATTCCATGGATTTCAGGATCTTTAAAAATGAATTGTGACTTTAATCATATGAAGTACGTATCAAATTCTCTCTCCATTACCTTTACCTTAGATCAGACTTGTACTCTATGCCTAAATGGTTTAAGACACCTTCTCTTCAGTGATAAAGAAAATTAAAGTTCCTTCTTTCAGTCTGTGGTTCACTGTGCACATGTAGAGAAGAACCTTCAGTATAAAAGAACCTGAATTTTACAGGGAAATAAAATACCAAAATCTTAAAAATAAGAATACTGAAGTATCAATAGTGCTCACATAAGTATTACTTTAAGCTGGACCACATTGCTAAGCTTTGCTCAGGGTAGTAGTTGTACAAATGTATGTGGTACGACTGTGTATAAACTATGCATTTATAATGTTCTACAAATACAGTAACATTAGTAGAAAGCTGCAACAGCTGTAGAACAGCTGTTGCTTGTTGCCTTCAGTCTTGTTCATGCTGAGTAGGAATTACTCCAGATATAGTTTAACTGCAGTCCACTTGGATTACTTCAGGGTTTAACTCTCACAATGTGATGAAAAATTTCCGCAAAAACAGGTGAGGATTTCACAAATAGATTTTTTTTCTGTTGGTAAAATTGATTCAAGACAGCTCCATCTTTTTTCTTTTTTTTCCACTCTTTTTTTCCTTTGCTACTCTTTGGGATGGAGGGCAGTACTCACCTGCCTACGAAAGACATATCTGTACATGTGCTTCAGGGAAGTGCTGCAATCCTGACTACTAAAATGACAAGAGAAAACAAGTAAATAAACCCCAAAACTTAAGAAAATTAAAAAGTTGTAAACTAGGCTACCAAATTTTAGCAAAAATAGATGATATTAATCTAATTAATAACTTTTTGTTCAATAAGATATTTTGTTATTGAGTTTAAGGAGGCTAAAGTTTCATAATTTCAGTATTTGCAGGTGAAAGAACTGACAAAAGAAATTTTTACTTGTGTATTCCATATCATGGATGAAATGCATACATACTTGCCTAATATTTAAGATTCATCAAGATTCTTATTACCAAGTAAACTCTGACCAGTAGTGCTCTTCTCTGAATGAACTGTAAAAACTGCCAATGGTATCGGATTGTCTCTGGACCAGCCTCTTTCCACCTTCTAATATAAGCCAAGGATTTAACTCTGTGCCTAAATGTATGGTCTGAACTGCTGTGCTACTAACTTCCTCCAATATTTTCTCATTTGTTCCTCCCACTTTTGCCAAGATGTTCTGACTATTTTCCTTAACACTTTTACTTCATTATTTCTTTTTTAGGAAGAATATCTAATAAAACCATTACATGTTTTTTGAGAAAGCAAATGAAATTCTGCAATTCCAATAGAGGAACAATTCAGCAGGGTTTTGTCCATTTCCATGCACTTCATGTCATCCCATTCCATTTTAGTGTTTTCAGTTCGGCGCAGAACTTTTTTTTTTTTTTTAATGCATTCCCTTTCATCTCTTTCTTCTCAGAATTGTTCCTCTATTAAAATCGTAGGATTGCATTTCCTTTCCCGAAAGACAATTCAGCAGGGTTTCGTCCATCTCCATGTACTTCATGTCATCCCATGCCATTTTAGTGTTTCAATTTCAGCGCAGAGTTTTTTGGTTTTTTTAATGCATTCCGTTTCATATCTTTCTTCTCAAAATTGTTCCTCTATTGAAATTGCAGGATTTAATTTCCTTTCCCAAAAGGGAATTCCCTTTTGGGAAAGGAAATGAAATCCTGAAATCAGAGAAGCAAGTGTAACAAACACTCTGGAGGAGAGAGATGATGAAATCAAAGGAATCTGAGAAAAAAAATTTTTGGGAATGGAGTTCATACAACCAAATGGACTCAGATGCAATGAAGTGCAGTGAAAAGGACCAAAAGTTGGCAAAATTAACCTTACTGAAACCCCCAAACAAGGGAGCAAAAGAAACAAAGCCAGAGGAGAAGAAATTGATGAAATGAAATGCTAAAAAGAAAACAAAAACCAACAAATCTGCACTGAGGTGAAAAAATCAAAATGACACCGGATATCATGAAGTGCAGGGAAAAGCAACAAACTTTGCCAAAATTATAATCCCTGAAATCCTGTAAATCAGGGAACACAATATACCAAGAGACAGGAGAAGAAACAGATGAAACAGAATGCATTAAAAAAAAAAATTAGAAAATTCTGCACTGAAGTGAAAACACTAAAATGGCATGGGATGACATGAAGTGCATGGAAATGGATGAAACCCTGATGAATTGTTCCTCTATTGAAATCGCAGGATTTCATTTGCTTTCCTGAGCTTACTTGTCTGAAGAGACACATAGCCTGAAAATCTTTGACATGAAGTAGTGAGTAAATAGTTTGGAATAAGACAAAGGTGTTATTGATTTTGAAAGGAATTCTTAAATTGTTATTAAATATATATTAGCTCTTAAGTCAAATATTAAAACAACATGAATAAAAATACACTTACATGATGCAAAATAAGATTATATATAAAACGTATTATTGTTGGAAATGCTAAATTCTAATGATTTCAGTAATCAGTTGCAAAATTATTCCATTGAACATTTTGGTATTGTTTGTCAAATGTGGCTATGCAGGCAAGAACCAGTAAGTATGAACCCCATAAGCTAACATACCCCAAGGCATAAAAGAGATTGAGTTATTAAAACTAGATTTACCCTCTATCATAAAAAAAGATAAATCCTTTGAAAATTTTGCTTAGATATAAGATGAATTATGCAAAATAGAAATTACATGTCTAGCAAATTTTATGAAATGTTGCTTCCCCTTCGCCTTCCTTTTCACCTTACCCTTCCCCTTTTACTTCCTGAAAAGGAATTGGAGGCAATACGAATAGATTTCTGCATGGATTTTTTCATATTTTGAAAGTCATTACATAATTTTTAAAAAATTAGTCCTAATTTGCATTTTAATTTTACAGTCAGTATGATTAAAAACAGAATACAGCAATTGCAACTGTGTTCCTAGTTCTAGTAGCTTTTAACATTATTTCACATTGAACATTATGGTACTCTTGCCAAATGTGTGAAGTCAACTGATGTTTCATACAGCATGCAGTATAGTGTGTCCAGAAACTAAAACTTAATTTTTAATTTGAAAATGTTATCAGCACTTTTGGACAGTCTGACAGAAATATGTTTTCTTTCAGTTTTAGCAATTATTTTAAACCATATCTTTCCACCATGCTGGATTGCAGAGGGACATAACTTTGAATACAATTTAATTAAATATTTTCCAGAAGAATTGTTGGGGTTTTTTCACTCCTCTCCTTTTACTGGTTACAAACCTTCTTATTTAATCCTTACATGTCCCACTTCACATGAAATACCATGTACAATTTTAAACTCACTTTGTTGATAGTAGTAATTGATAGTGGTAGTAATTTTATCCCCCCTTGAGACGTTCCTCACTTACAGCAACCCAAATTGTTATCTCTATCCTGCTCATAGTTCATCTCTTCATAGTTATTATTCCTCAGAAAAGGAAGTGCAGTTGGAGCAACTGAGCAGACAGTTGCACCAAAGTGTACCCTCTTTTGGGTTTGTTGATGATACAACACTGGGAGGAGTGGCTGACACAGCAGAAAGATGTGCTGTCATCCAGAGAGACCTGGATAAGATGGTTGAACAGAAAAGAACATAAGTATAAAAACGGTAAATGCAAGGTCCTGCACCTGAAGAAGAATAACCCCGTGCACCAGTACAGGCTGGGGGGAGACCTGGAAAGCAGCTCTGTGGAGAAGGATCTGGGGGTCCTGGTGGACCACAAGCTGTCCATGAGCCAGCAGTGTGCCCTGGAGGCCAAGAAGGCCAATGATATCCTGGGGTGCAGTAGGAAGAGCATTGCCAGCAGGTTGAGGGAGGTGATCCGGCCTGAGGGACCGATCTGATTTTTATTTATGCCTCAACATATGTTATACATGAGGTGAGAAACTGCTTTGAGGGCTGTACACGTGCTGCTTCCCTATCGCCGGGGACACTTCACCTGGCAGCCGATCAGGGCACAGAAAGCTTCTGCGATCGGGCTGCAAACAACCACCCTTTCCGGTGGGCAGATCCCCGGGAAATCGGGCTGTGGGAGGAGCCTTAGCACACAAAAGCAGGTAACTGGGCTACAGCTGGGGCCATTTTTATTTGGGTTTCTTGGCGGTAGTCGGGGTTGTTGTGGAGGGTCAGCTTGCCGCCTCCTCCCCCCTCTCCTTTTCCTTCCTGCGGTCCTGCTTCCCTGTCCGCACCTGTCCTGCCCTGCTTCGCCCGCTTCCCCGAGGCAGCTCGACACCAGGGCAACCTAGCACTCCGCTGTTTCCCCGACAGAGCAGCTGCCGTGCTCCAACCCTGACAGCCCGCAGCTGCTCCACCAGTGCATCCATGGGCTGTTCTACGCCAACTGGAGACACGCAGCCTGGAAATCGCGCCCAGCCCGCCCCGGGAGCCGCGCAGACTCATCGCAGCAGGCAGCACACACGTCTCCATCTGCTGATCTGATGTTAATAGGGCACCTGGGGTACAGCAGTAACAATCTGTCCCGGTATTCCGTTTCACTCTCCATCTCTCTTTGCTCCCTTTGCTACCCCCCTTCGGTAGGAACACCTATCTTTCATTATCAATAAACGGTGTCACAGATATAATATTGCCGTGTTTGTGCTTTATTTTCTTCCGAGAAATCTACCAAAAAGAATCCTAGCTCCCCTTTTACAGTGGCTGCTCTACTCAGCCCTGGTGAGGTCACATCTGGAGTGCAGTGTGCAGTTCTGGGCTCCTCGGTACCAGACGGACATGGAGCTCCCAGAGCAGATCCAGCGGAGGGCAACAAAGATGTGTAGGGGACTGGAGCATCTCATGAGGAAAGGCTGAGGGAGCTGGGCCTGCTCAGCCTTGAGAAGAGAGACATTATCAAAGAATACAAATAACTCAAGGGCAGGTGTCAAGAAGATGGGACCAGACCCTTTCAGAGGTGCCCTGTGACAGGACAAGGGGAAATAAGCACAAACTGTAACACAGAAAATTCCATATGAATATGAGGAAAAATTGTTTTACTTTGAGGGTGACAGGGCATTGGAACAGGCTATCAAGAGCCGTTGTGTGGTCTCTTTCTCTGTCAAAATCCTCCTGGATGCAAACCTGTGCAATCTGCTCTAGATGAATGTGCTGTAGTAGGAAAGGTTGGACCAGGTGGTATCCAGTGATTCCTTCCAGCCTTACCTGTTCTGTGATTCAGTGATTAATTGTTTTTTAAAATCTCCTCTGATTTTACTTTTTCTTCCCATCATCTTTATAAGCAGAAGTCTGTGCAATCATTTAGTCCTTTAGTTTCAAATAATACAGTGTACCTTCCAACAATAAACAGAAAAAAAAATGTTTTAAACATTTCAGTCATTGAAGTGAAGTTTTGATCTTCAAAATTATTTATTCTAATAATTGAAACTATTATTAATTCAATTGTTAATTTGGATAATAACAATATGGGGGAAAGAATTCCAATTAAACAGAAAAAACCCCTCAAACCTCTTGGTTTCATTGATTACCTGCTGAGCACTTTAATATATGAAAGGATGTTAATTATATCTTTGATTAATCAGAGTGATTTGTCATCACAGCACTTTTATACTTTCATATATTTGAGAGCCAGCAGCGTAGTGTTTCTGTAGATAAGATAAAAATTTCACAGTAGCATTGCCTTCCTGAAAATGGTAATTGCAGAGATTTTAAAAGTCATTTCCTGTTCCTTCCAAAAGAAAGGAAAAGGTGACTCGAAAAGAATAAGACCGTGTTAA
The DNA here is from genome assembly GCA_013397795.1 of Orthonyx spaldingii. Taxonomy (NCBI): domain Eukaryota; kingdom Metazoa; phylum Chordata; class Aves; order Passeriformes; family Orthonychidae; genus Orthonyx; species Orthonyx spaldingii. The sequence continues at coordinate 381,340 of VZTJ01005454.1, read as the reverse complement.
AGTGCTCACATTGTTAAATGGAGTGGTTAATAACTGCAAGAGAAACTATTTCCAGATGATTTCAGATGACAAGCTCAGTAAGCATAAGTGGAAATGAAAGAAAAACAATGCAGAGTAGTTGTTAAAAAGTACCTTTTCCCCTGTAGAATAGCAGATACACAGAACCGTCCAGCAGAAAAAGATACATAATTAGAAATATAAGGATCAGTCAAGGAACAATTAGAATATAACCAGGGAATAATGAAGGTTATAAAGGTGTTTTTATAAAGCTTTCTTTACACAGCTTTCTTATCCTGCTGTCCACATGTTTTCAGTTTTTAGTGTGTTTTCTTCACCACAAAAGTTTTCAACTCTGCCAGCATTTGTGGTTTAAACTAGCAATTTCATTGATGCATTGATTCTGTTCTTGGTTAAAATAGATATGCAAAAAAAGTTAAAATAACTCTAGCTACAAAAAAAATTTGCAATGAAATGAGTCTCTTATGCAGAAGCCAGGAATATAAATTTGTAGAATTGATGAGTATGAAAGCTATTGTGATATTATGTGATGTAGCTGTACATACACTGAAAAGATTCAAATATGTTCTGGCAGGATCACATAGATTCAACGGCACTATTTGTTCCACAACAACCTGAAGAGATATTCTTACTTATTTCTGTCTGTCCTTTTTAACAAATACTTTGCTTCTTTTTAGAATTTGCTTTTGTGTATTCAGACAAGCACCAATAAGAACTGGAAAGTGAATAATTTTGCATAATGATGCCTTCCTTGTATTACTCTATAAAAATTATCCAGGGTTTTTGGTCACATTCATTTCTTATAATGTTCATATATATGGATGTTCATATATGGATGAAAGGTTTTTGTCTTTCCTGCAATTTTTTAACTGTTTCATGTTTCTTAGCCATTTAAAAGATGTTTATGGAGTAGGACATACTATAATTCTGATTATGCAAAGGCTTAAATCCTTTCTCTTGTGTAAGTACTTCAGACCATAAACATAGGCAAAGCTGAACATTAATATAGGGGAAGGGTTCTTTTTGCCTTTTTTTTTTTTTTTTTCCCTCTGGATCAGGCATCATAACTGTTTTGATCCATGGTAATCTAAGCATTTTTTAGAGACAGGTTATTTTCAGATTTTCTCTCTGACTATCTGGATATGAACTACTGCTGACAAAACTATACATGTGAAGAAAACACAATAAATCAGATTTTCCTAGTAAAAAAAATTCAGTGATTTATTTTTATTTATCTTCAGAGAATAACACAATTTCATTAAAAAATGTGGAATAATGAAACAGCTAAAATTTTAATATAATATTAATATGCAATTCATGTCATTGACAAATCAATACAAATTACAGACTCAAAAGAAGATAGGGAAAGGATATGTTTTATATTACATATTTAAAAATGAGACCGGAAAGAGTAAAATCCAATATGTTAAAGTAAATAAGTTTAATGTTTTTATACAGTTCTTAACCACTTGAGGAAAGAAAAAAATATTAAATATAACAACCTTAGATTTTGATCACGTTTTTAGCAAAGAAACAGTAAAATGTCTTCTATATGTTCCTATCACACATTGCATATGAATAAAAAAATGTGTTTTACCAAATCCGTGCAAAAAATCTAGGTCCATGTCCCATTTCTGAGCTGGATTAGCAGTGATACCTGAGGAGTATCAGATCTAGGTAGGCTTCTAATGATTTCCATACCTGTACAGCCTGCCAGACTTTTAAAAGCTTTCTGTGACTCAGAAAGAGCAGAAGCCAAATATTGCATTTTCCTATGTGGTTTCATTGAATAAACTTTTGAACCCAGGTAAAATTTTTATATCCAAAACAACTTCTGGAAAGCTATTCCCTGTGGGAAGCAGACATCTGAGGACCATTATGTAAAGAAATGCCTTCTCTATTTTGTTCTAACTCATCACCCCCAGATTCGTACATATTCCTGCTCTGCAAACAATAAACAAACTTTCCTCAACCAGTCTCACCAAGTAACTCTCAACTGAGAAACTTTTATCATCTTTCCATTCGTCTTTTTTCCTGACTGAAGAGACCTAATCTATTAGTTTGTCCTTGAATAGAAATGATTGTGTATTACTCTCGTACCTCTCAGCAACTTCCTCTGCCTTCTCTGTCTGTTAAATGCTATTTGAGAAAAGGTGAACAATAAATGAATATGATACTTAACTTGTAGACACATTGTGGACTTGGAGTGAAATAGTGCACTTCATTTGTTTTTTCTCCTTTGCTATTTCATTCTCTGTAACTTTTTTTAAGCTATTTTTTAACATCATTTTAGACTGCTATGCAGAATGTTTGTTAATAACTTCTTATAAGTAATACTATGATTCCTTTTGTTTTTCAAGTTTGTCCTTTAGATATTCAAGGTAAATGACAAAAAATAGGCTTATGACTGACCTTGTGGTAGACACTATTAGAGAATTAATTCTAGTGAACAGTCTTGACATTTTAAAGTTCAAAAAGCTGCTGTTTAAAATGGAAAATTAAAGAAAATTAATGAATATGTAAAGTCATGAACATGAATACTATCTATATATGTTTGGACCAGTTTAAAGGTAGCTGCTTGGAAGTTTAACAACTTTAAAATGAAAAACAACTATTTTCATCTTAATTGATTATGTGTTTCTAAGAGGTTTTTAGGCCTAGCTGTTACTATAAATTGCAGTTAAAATATCTGGGACTGTGTATACAAACAATAAAGAAAAAGGTATTTTATAACAGCCACAATTCCAGTTACTTCTACAAAGACTTTAGTTACTATCGATGACATCCTCAGTACCTACTTTAATAAAAAATAACTTACCATCAAGAGAACAAATATCTGGTGTTCAGGTGGACCAGATAGCTGCATTGTAAGGAAAATTAAACAAGCCATTCTCCATTTTTCTGAGACCCTATAACTTTATATCTATTAGAGAGACTATATGGAGAAGAGTCTTTCACCAGCAAATGTTACAGTTCCTACCACCAAAAAGCCGAGAGAGCAAATGTATCGCAAATGATACTGTAAGAAACATTTTACTAAGCTTAATCCTTTACTGACATAACGCTATTAGTAGACTTCAGAGTTAATTCCCTGATGTGTTGTGTTAGTAATTAAGAATGCAGACAACAAAAGAGGTGCGGATAGAGATCTCTATTACTTCTGCTAAAACCTTAGCAAGAAAAAAAAGAATAAATTCCTCTCAAAATCCTCAGTGTTCCAGGGGTTTGTGATCCTACATTGTAGATGTAATTCTGTGACATCAGGGCCCTCAAAACTACCACTACCTTATGGAGAAGCAAGTTTGATGAACGACTTCATCACGGTATCTGTCACCTGCCTTCAAAAAGTAAAAAGTGTCATGAACTTTCTCAAGAGATAAATAACAGTAGCTTTGTTTAAGTTTTCTTCTTTGCTGTTCATAAATCTGAAGGACCTCTGGTTTGTGGCAAATATTCTGCCTGGAGTGGAAGTAGGTAAAAAAAGAGTTTCCGTATCATGGGTGATAGCCCAAATTTCTCTAAGAAACTCAGTACCTGACAGAGTTATCTGTATTTCTGCCAGTTAACAAGACAGAAAATCAACTGGAGAGAAACGAGAGAGGAAAATGCACTGGGACTAGAAGGGCTCCTATGGGATTATAGTGTTGACAATGAGGCCACCAGACTTCAAAGCTCCTGTACAGGAGCCACAGACAGAGTAGGAGGGGATCCAGATTCCAAAGGATGTGACACCAAACCTTCAAGTTGAGACTGCTTTAGAAATATGTAGCAGTCAGTGAGTGCTGAGGAAAGTATAGAACAGATGTGAAGAAATGCAGTTCCCGAGACACACATAGATACAAGATAAGTAACACTAGAAAGGTAAGCAGTGTGGAAAACAGATGAGGATCCAGGCTTCTATTTTCTTTCTTTGTGTTTTTGCTTACACAGCGAAAAGCCTGACCCTTGTTTCAACTTTGTGGCAAGATGTCTGCCTTTAACCACTGAATAAAAAATATCTTCTATACAGTTCTGTGCTACAGGGGAAAAAATAAACTAAACATTGTTGAATCCACAGTGCATCTAATCCAGAAGAGGTATTAAATCTCAGTAAAGGAAGACATGCACATGCTTTCAAAAAAAGTGCTTCTAGGGTGCTGGGACATCATTATTGCAAATTGCTAGAGGACCTGTTTATCTTCTGATGACAAATTTTAGGTAGATGATTAATAGCTTCTGTGGCTCTAAGCAAGCCTTAAAATGTCACATATACTTGAGTATGAATTGCAGAAAACCAATAATTTTTAGATAACCTCCAGTAATTTCTAGGCATGGAAAAGGAAGAGTGGAGAAATACTTGGCATTAAAAGGGTATAGGGGGGTTAAAGTCAGCTCATCCTTGTTGAATCTGTGTTTGAGATGTATTTAATCATGATTTTTTTTTTTTGTTTGTTTTACTGCTGTCATATGACTCAACCTTATAAATCATGGTGCATGGTTGCTCCATGTTTGAAGCCCTGAAATCCAGTGGACATGTCTAGTCTGCAATGGTAAAGAAATCATATATGGGTCATGTTACATTTTTGTTGGAAAAATTAGAACTGAATAATGGCATAGATAATTTAGGGAAGAATTTTTTGCAAAATATCACTTTTGTAAAACATCTGAAAGTCAGATATATTTAGATGTATAAGGGCATTACTTGATGACAGAATACAGGAGTATATTCGAGACCCTTTCACTATTCTAGAATAAGCTGACAAACTTACTTTGTACAGTGTGGCCTTGGTGAAGTCTCAAATTAGTAACTACATTAGAAATTAATTCAGTCTTTTTTACCTCTACTCTTATGCCAATGTGTACAGTCTAAAATCAATCCATTGTGCCTTTCTTTGGAAACTGTGTTCTCTTACACAGGACAGGTAATGCTTGGCACATTGTAATTCTGCAATTAATTACATATAAAAAATGCGTAAGAAAAAAGTGATGTTTTCTAATGGCTCTTCAAGACCAAAGACTTTCCTTTCAGTTATGATTCTATAACAAACATCATATGTTTGTGTTGAAGAGGAAAGACTGCACATGCAAGTGTGCCAGTGGGGAAAAAAAAAACCATCATGAAAATGCAATACAACTATTTTGAGCACTTTTTCACCATAAAAAATTAGAAGACATTGTTTTACTGATGCTGCTTATTAGGTATGTGACAAACATCTGTGCTCTCACTCATGTTTTACATTGCAGGCAAAGTACACCACTGAGAGTCAGAGCTAGAGTGTTGTTAAACATCACTGCCAAAAAAAAAGTCTGCCAGGATTTTAGCTGTTGGTCTCAGTGCACCTGTAGTCATACTTAACTTGTAAAAATTCCTACTCACTCTAATCCAAGAACACTGCAGGAACCTTGTGCCCTGGCTTCTTTCCCAGTTGCTGCTGCATATCTGCTCAGGGAAAGTAATTTCTGCGAGGAACAAAGTGCTCCAACTCTTTCTCTGTTAAGGAAAATAATTGGATAGGTTCATACAAAACTTCCAGGACAAATACTGTCTTCCCTCAGCTAGAGTTGCAGCTACAGTTGCAGCTTTGCTGCTGTGGCAAGGATCTGCAAATGGCAGACTGTTGCAGGCAGCCCTTCCTCTGCTCACCTTAATGTGTAGTACCAGTGACATTTTCCCAAGTCTTATTTCCCTCTTGCACTAAGCATGGACTGCACATGCATTCCATGTAGAGTGTCCCTGTTCTCATGATATCAATACTGGAATTCCAACACATTGGAAAAGGAAGTATAATGTATCTGCCTATCTTCATATTGAGGACCCCACCTGCAGAAAAGTATCGGTCATCACTGTTGCCCACCCTACTATTAATTTGTATTTAGCATAAGTGTGTAGGGAATCACTATCTTATCTCTTGTTCAGAGACAGAGGTTGATCCCTTCCTAATACTATCTAGAAGCTATTCTTGGTTAAGATTAAATTTTAATCTCTGTTATTAAACCTATGTGAGCAAGGTACTTTAGATGTTTTTCCTTGGTAAGTTAAAACTGTAAGCCCTTTGGTTGCAAAGCGAAACCCAGCAATCTCAGAAAGTGTTATTCAAAATGTGTTTTAAGCCTAATCTAAAATGGATTCTGAGAAAATAATTTTTGGATTCTCAAGGCCCCTCAGATCCCTTGTAGCAAAGCTTGTCCTCAGATACACAGATCCTAACAAAGGAGATGTGTTACATCAGGCTGAGGGATACAGTTGAGTGAAGCTGGACTAAAAATCACCCCTGTGCTCAGCACTGGTGAGGCCACACCTTAAATCCTGTGTCCAGTTCTGGGCCCCTCAATTCAGGAAAGATATTGAAGTGCTGGAGCACAGTCCAGAGAAGGGCAACACAGCTGGTGAAGGGTCTGGAGAGTGACTGCTGTAAGAAACAGCTGAAGGAACTGGGATTGTTTAGCCTGGAGAAGAGAAGGCTCAGGGGACACCTTATCACTCTCTATAATTACCTGAAATTTGGGGGTTGACCTTTTTCCCAGGCAACTAATGATAGGACAAGAGGGCATAGCCTCAAGCTGTGCTGGGGGAGGTTCAGGCTGGACATTAGGAGACATTTCTTCACAGAAAGGGTGATTAAACACCAGAATGAGCTGTTCAGGGAAGTGGTAGAATTACTGTCCCTGGATGTGTTTGAGGAAAGCTTGGATGTGGCACTTAGTGTCATGGTCTATTTGACATGAGGATGTTAGGTCATAGGTTGGAGTCAATGGTCTCAAAAGTCTTTTCCAACCTAATTTATTCTCTGATTCTGTGTCAAGTCTTAAATAAAGTTGGGGATCTTAAAATTTGATGGTTTCTCATCTTGCATTAATTGTACTAAATATGGTCCCAGAGAAGAATAGTCACCTGAAGATTAGTACAACTAAAATTCTTAGGAAATGTCCTCTAAAGCTCCAAATTAAGAAGATTCTTAATTATTTTTAAAAACTTGTTTCAAACTCAAATCAAAGTAGTAGTATTCAAAAATGCTATAAATTTTGGCTTTGGAAATGAAAGGATAAGTTTGCTAAAAAGTTCAGAATAATTTTCTCAATAATCAATTATAGAAAGCAAAATTTTGAGTAGGTACACATACTTTGGGTAAAATCTTTTAAGGTGGCATATCTAGGTGCCAGGGATGCAATTATTTTCTATACAGTTAGTTCACAGCACTCAAAATGGACAAATCATTTAATTGAACACACTTTTGTATTTATGCCTTGACACTTTTATCAAAATAATACCCTGAGATATGTGATGTTCATCTCCTCTAGCCTCCAGTTCCCTTTGGAGGAACATCTGAAAGAACTGATTACTGAAATCCTGGTTATTAAGAAAAAAGCAACATGAGTGATTGCCTTCTGATCATGTGAACAAAAAGAGGGCTATGATAACAGATGTATATTCTAATAATATTTGATGCCTTTACAATTTAGGTAGTTATCATCAAAATCAGAAAAGAAAGATGTTAAACTTCTTGGAACTCCTGATTCATACTTTGTATTTAGGAGCTTGGCTAAATTGCAAAGTTATTTTCTTTGAATTTTTTCATCCTTGGCATCAGATTCTGTAACCAGCAAAGGATAACCTTGTCTCAGGTGTCTTGTCACATCCAACAAATTCATTTTATCTTTGAAGTAGATCTGTGTCTGTCATTAATGTTGTTTTGTAAAAGACTTAAAAAAAATGCAGACTCTTTTGGGTTATAACTCCTTCAGTTTAATATAGTGTTCATACTGCATGAACGTATTTTGGGCATTGCTTTACCATCACCCTCACTTTCTGTCAAATAGTTTACTGAACAACCAGAAAGCTCTTAAAAATTTGAGTGAATTGAAATAATGTAATTTATGTACATTTCTTTGTCTCTCAGAAAGCCTTTACAAATTTTCAAGTTACTTTTAAAAAAATAAAAGTGAGGAAAGTCACACCATCTAATTTTTAATATTTTATACTGCTCTATCTGTATGCAGTTCCATTAAAATGGGTTAAACCGAGGTAAATAAAAGAATAGTAAACACAATGTCTCTTTCTACTTAGGAATGTTAAAATCTAAATGGATGAGGATAAAAATAAAGACAAATATTTCATTAAGTTTTATTTAATAAGACTTAGTTAAAACAAATTTTCTGCTCCTTTTCATAACATGAGATATTAAGGTTAATCATCTGTTTAAATTGCAGTTTGAGCATTATGATTTTTTCTTTTCTCATACATTACATTCTGTAAGTGGACTGAATTCTGCTTCCTGCCATATATATTGCTGTAGAGAAAAGTCTTATCTCTGGAGTCCTACTTTTCTTCAGTCTTTTCTGATTTCATAACTTAAAAGCCATTAGCATTTTCAGAAAATTTAGGGGTTTTTTTATTGCATTTTTCAGTAGTTGGACTTTTGAGTATTTCTAGAAAACAAGACTTACCATTCATTGTTATCAATTTGTTTTCTACTGCTAACCCATAGAAATAAAGGGGGGTATTTTTTTCTTTTAAAGCCTTTTTTTTTTATTAGCTAATATATCATGTATTCCTAGATAAGAGGGTCCAAATGGTATTACTGAATTAGAGAGGGAGCCCAGAGTGCACTTAAGTGGTGGATCACTGATTTTCAGTTACTGGAATTAAGAATTAACCCATTGACTATTCCCAGACCAGTCCAACTCACTCTCTACCAGACAGATCTGTCCCAGGGGAAGACAGTCCTGAACAGCACAAATGACAGACACACATCATTTAGACTCTGCACTACTCAGTAACAGTTTTACACTTCAGGCTATGATTACCCTGATAAAATTAACATAGACAAGACACAGCTTTAAGCACTGGTGAGTCCATTACCTGTTAGTTTGCCTACTGTTGCTGGATCCGTAATCGTTGCTGAAGAATTGCAGCAATCCTACATAGCAAATTGGCACACTTCAGGGGATAAAATGGATGGAGAAGTATTGATAAAACCACTCTGATTTTTTAGAAAAATATAATCTAAGTATAGGGGCCAAGTCATATTGTATGTTTTGATGTTAGGGTTATAAAATGGACCCTGGTCCTTTGCATGGAATATAGAATGAGAACACAGAGCTGTGTGGGACGTAGTAACAAGGATAGAAGGTAGACAGAGGCGTAGTCATTTTTGCAGCTTTGAGGGAGAGTTCTTAGAGAATTGTGGGGACCAGGAAGAGGATAAGAATTAAATTATTGAGCCAATGAACTTTAAAACTGATCCTAACAGCAAATCCATACAAGGAAGTACACTTAAACAATGGAAGATATAGTCAGAAAAATATTCAAGACAGACTATTTTAGGAGCAGCATCTTTCTTAAAAAAGTGGGGAAAACCACTGTGAGAGTTGACTTTGGGCCAGGCATGGAACAGTATACATCAGAAGTAAAGATTTGCTTTATTTCAGAAGGCATAATTTATGTAGTATAGACATAATTTAATAAGTCTTGTGCTACCGGGCTCCTTGAGCAGAAAGAGAAGCAGTTTTGTCTCCTTCTTCCATTTTGACCCATCCACCTATATTTATGACAAGGACACGGAAGTGTATCACCTTCAGGACACAAGTTGAATTTACCATGACTACCTCATGCTGATTTAATTTTGCAGACCTGTTGAAATCAATTCACTTTTCATGTGATAATATGTGTTATTTTACATACAGCAGAATAGCCCATATTTGAAAAAAATACATTTTACAAATACCTTAGAAGATTTTTATATTTTGGCTCTAGACTATTTGTTTCTTTGAAAGAAACATTCATTTTTACGAACACATTCCTGCCATTTAGGGAATGTAGTATGATTAATTTCCAATATTCTGATTCTATATGGCATGGAATATACTTTTTGGTCAGATGGCTTTAAGTGTTCCAGCCATGTCCCCTCCCAGCTTCTTGTGGCCCCCAGCCCACTTTCTGTCAGGATGAAATTAGAAGACAGAAATCCTTTATGCTGTGCAAGCACTGCTCAGCAATAACCCCCCATCTCTATAGTATCAACACAGTTTTCAGCACAAATGCAAAATATAGCCCTATGTGAGCTACTTTGAAGAAAATTAACTCTATCCCAATGAAAACCAACACAGACTATTATGATATCTGAATTTTCCCCCCAGGTGAAAATATACCAAAGTCAACAAAAATTAATTGGTTTTTGTTTTTGGTTCCAAACTTTTCCAGCCTTCATTAGTTGGAAGTATCAACAAATTGCTGAATGTTAAATTACTTAAGTACAGTGTTGCTCAGTATTTCCAGTGGTGCTCAGTATTTCCAGTTACTAAACTCATGGAAGTGAGTAAATTACTTTCTTAAATGTGTTACTTCAGGTATATGGCAACTTTTTATTTTTCTAGAGTGTTGGTTAGAATACTCTAGGTTAGTTCAGCTGAGACCAGCAGCTAGGATAAAAGGAATTATTCAGCTTTTGCTTATGACCTTTAAATGTGCACTCAATCATGGAATTCTCTGTCCTGAAATAGAGGGAAATTGATGGTAACTACAGCATATGTCACTAAATGTTGCCTATTACAAGATATGCACTGAGTTTTAAAAAAGTTCATTGCAGATAGACTGAAGTAATTCTGAGGCAAAGGAACTTTGTTGTAGCAGTTCTGGTACGACCTTTTTGCGTTCTAACAGCATATATTCAGATTTTGTGATCTAGTATTTGGATGGGTGAATGCATTTTCTTTCTTTGGCAAAGTGCTTAAGTGCTGCTATATTTTGGCATAAAAATTAGGTGCAAACACATTTTTTTCTCCAATGTAATAATTATTTTCATGTGTCTCAGTGAAATAGTTAAGATTTTCAGAAAACATTCTGCTAACAAAGTGCTTATACTTTATCATACCTTTAAATATTGAGTATGCAAACCTTGCAAGGGGTATTTTGAGTCACCATTAGAAATTAACTAGTTGTTTAAAACCTTTTACAGACTAATATTAAGCATGCATATGCATGCCTTTGGCTTGGTCAAAGACAACTACAGATCTCTTATTTCTTTCTGATAAAGCTGGGTGAACTCAGATTGTTCTGGACTTCGTTTTATCTCTACCATAATTTTCTCATCTGACATTGGAAAATAGTAGCAACATTTCTTCACCTAGGCCTATTAAAAAATAATTTACCTTTACCCATATTTTTTTCATCTTCTCTATTTGACTTGCACATTTTTTTTGGAAAAAAATATGCTCTCTTTTCCTGTTTAAGTTGCACCATCTGACAAAATTAAACCCTTCCCTTTAATGGTAGGCTTAAAATAGAACTGTAATAGAAATGAAAGTGTTCAACCATAAAACAGGGTTTTGTTATTTACTAATCTGTGATGAACTTTTCTTATCATCTACTTTATCACATTATAAGCTCTTTTTTCCCCAGTATTTCTTTGTTAATTTATAACAGGATAAAAATATAAATGTGATTTTACAGTTTAGTTTAAAAATATCATTATGAACATCGGTAATAATAAATTTTAGTACATTTATAAGTTATGAAGAGTAAAGAATGAAAAGAATACCTTTTGGTGTTGCATTTTTTGCCTAATATGATTGAAAATAAAGTGCAGGTTTCCAAAGCTCAAAAAGTAAGGTGATGTCACAGAGTTTTAGAATGAGAACTCCATAGCAATTCACTTCATCTAAGTACCAATCAGGGGACTTTAATTCTCAGAAAAGAGCGGATTCTTTTTTATTATTATTACTAAACTTGTATCTGAAAGATTAGATTTTGACTAAAACTCATTTATGCCTAAATCTAAGTTAGTTCAAATTTTGCTATAAATTTCAATTGGAATATATGAACATAACCTCTAAAAGATTTTTAAACTATGAGTGGAAGCAGAAGGAAGAAGCCTTCCATCCAGAGCCATCATCTGATGCATATAACTAGCTCACATAATCACATAAAGGTATTTTTTAATGTGTCCATTACTTTTCAGGGTGTGATAGTTGAATCTTCATTTTAAGTGGACTGCAAGGGCTTCAAGACAAGAAATATCTTTGCTGATCTGTGAAGTTTCAGTATACAAATAGCACCATCAGAGTGCTATTTGAATGTCAAGAATGTAGGTGTAATATTTTTTTATGACTAATTATTATTTCTAGTATTTTCAAACAATGTTCTCTTATTTTTCCAATAAGACATTGTACAATATTTTTTTTAATAAATATTAGTGTTTGGATTAGTGTTTACCTTGAGAAGTAGTACTTATAATTTATTAAATACTCAGCTGTAAACTTCATATTACAAAGTACTCCTTTGTATAACTTCCACTAGATATGCTGATTATATTCAGATTTATAATTAAAATTCTTTTTGAGGTTTAATTATACTCCATTTGGATAGCTACCTCAGAATGATAAAATGTTCAGAATGATAAAATGTGATCTCATCTTCAGTTAAAAGTGCTCAGAATCTACAATCATGCTTCTTTATGTTCTTTGGACTGCTGCACCGTTTTGTCACTTCTAGACATATTATTTGAATTCTGTATGACTCAGCATCTCAGGAATTTTTCAAAGCAATCTATATATCTAAAGTTCCGGCTTCTCAAAAAAGACATTGAAACTGCTGATGATAAGAGTTGTGGTAGAGTCTAAAGAGAAACAGATTTAAGTAAACATATTGCTTTACTGCCATTAATTTGTCATAGTTAGATATGTGTGAAAATGTAATAAGTAACAGCTTGGAAAAATGCACGGATACACATGTGAATATGTGTGTAAATATACACATATACATTCACATATGTATATAAATAGATATATGAGATATATGAGTATTTTTGTATGTGTGTATTTATGTACAATTGCTAAATAATTAAGGTTTCCAGGGACCTTGAAAAGTCTTGAAAGCAGATCTTGAAAGAATGGCAATCTTAACCCTTGGTTGGTTCAAATTTGAACAGATTATCTGAGATGGGGTCGCTCACAAGATTTAGAAGATATCTGTAACTATTTTATAGATTGCTAAACAACCATGATTAGAAGAAAATGAAACAACTGTTTTCCTTTACAAAAAGAATATGTTGTTACATTTATACAGACAGAAAAGGTGAGTTTGAAAAGCTGAAGTCACAAAACAGTCTTTAATACACTCAACAGCCTTCAGTTAGCATATTTATGAGCTTAAACCTCACTATCACTTAAATCAGAAACTTTAAGAGGCAGAACACAAAGAAATTAGCTGAAAGGATGTTGGGGAAAATAATATTCATAATATTCATAATATTCATAATATTCATAATATTCATAATATTCATAATATTCATAATATTCATAATAAGTAATAGCAGTAATAGTAGTAGTAGTAATAATGATGATGATGAGGAGGATGATTATGATGTTTAGGAGCCTGGGGGCCCTCCAGAGGTGGTAGGTGGACCTCTGTTCCACCATGGACCTCCATGGCCTGCTGGGGCACAGCTGTTTTGCCATGGTCCGCAGCACAGGCTGCAGGGGAACTTCTGCTCTGGCTTCTGGGCCACTTCTCTGACCTGTATGTCTGCAGGGCTGATTGTCTCACATATACTCTCTCCTGTCTTCTCTGGCTGCATTTACTTCTCTGCAAAAACTTTTATCCGCTTCTTAAATATGCTATCATGTATTGGCATTACTACTGTCGCCGATGGGCTCATCCTTGGCCAATGGCAGGTCCACCTTGAATCTGGCTGGCATTGACTCTGTTGGACAGCGTGGAAGCTTCTACCAGCTTATCACAAAAGCCACCCTTGTAGTTCCCCTTCTACCAAAACCTTGCATGCAAACCTAGTATGGTTTTCATTGTTGTAAAAATGTGAAGAAATCTTTCTCTCACTGTGCCAATCTTGAGTGTATATACATCTACAGCTCTGAAATTTTCACTAATTGCAATTAATGCTTGATTTGATGATTTAGTTCCTGTCCCTCTCTTTTTTTCACTAGGACAAAGTATGAGTGGGATGTCATTAGTATCTTAATATCAAAATATTAACTTTTTGCCTTTATTCCTGCATTGAATTCTCACACCTAGAGGGTAGCAATGATTCAACTCAGCATTGTATTTTGGTGTATTTGTAACAAGCTAATCTACATTAATGATTTTTAAAGGATTTTAAAAACCTTTGACATTGTCAGTATGGTTGCTCATTTCTAAGTATCTCCCATATCACTCCAGTAAACTAATTTTTTTTCAGGGTAAAGACAAAAAGCTTTCAATGAAGTGAGCTCTCTGGTTGAACCTTTATATAGGAGAAGGAGGATGGAACACCAATTGCAGAGACTTATGATTCCTATGAAGTATAGAAACAGCCAGGGTACGCACTCCTAGCAGTGACAGCAAGAATACAGTATGTTTTGACAAGCACAGTGACATTTTTGCATAGCCTGAACTTTCTATTAAGTCTTTGGAAAGAACAGTTGCTTAAGCCTCAGTGTTAAATATGTTTAATATTGATAAATTGCTAGCCTCATGTGTACTCCATATACTGAAATATGTCATTTCATTAATTTAAAATGCACAACTATGTGGTCTTCTCTGCAACAAAACCTCTCATACATTTTATGGACCATATTAATTATGAATAACTGAGATATGCCAGAAGGTTTGCAATATAAAATAGAGTGGGTTTATGACAGCAGTCAGCTGTTTGGTCACACAATAAATACATGGACATTTTCATGGATCCTGCCAAATCACTGTTTACTTTAAGATTTTTGAATGCTTTGTACTGCAAAAGACATACTAAAACTAAGGAACTGTTGATTGTAGATAACAACCAGGCTATTTTCAAGAAAAGGAAACCAGAAAAACATGGATTAGATACACAGATACTGAATGGCAGAGTGCTTGTTTAAAAAGGTGATTGGTAGGGATTTTTGCAGAGGGTACTGGCATTCTCAAACAGAGTGATCAGTTGATGGCTGGAGGGTGACAGAAGTCTATGTTGCAATGTCCAATGTCATCTTCATCTGGATAGTATGTTCCTGCTCTGTCTGGATGTCCCATATGCCCCTTGAACTCCCACAGGACAGTGGACATTGTTTGATGGAAGATCTGTGAAATTGCATCTTGAAATCAGGAAGGATACCCACAGATCCTGAGTCAGTAATAGCAGGTCTATGCACATATCTCAAGTATTCTAAGGCATCAAAAATTGCTCTAAATGTATATGTTTTGGCATTTTAATTGCTCTCCTACATTTATACATCTAAATTTAATTCCATAGAATATGATACTAAGAAATACCATGTGGTATTCATCTAGTGTCATCTTCTGGAGGTTTCAGTTAATCTGAACTTCTTTTTTTACTGTGAAGGATGTCAGGATGAAAGGAACCCAGTCCTAAAATGCTGACTTTCTTTTGCATTTTAGCACTAAAGATGACCACATGTTTTGACAAACAGAGCATTTAATCTCAGAGGTTGTAATTACAAAGGCCAGTGTCACATTACTTACAGCAGTATACATATATTTTGCAGATTGTGGAAAACAAATATTTCCAGACTGCCCTGAAGGAAATAATGTTCCAACACTGTAGCAGGAATGTAGCTCAGTGTAAAACCTCATAGAAGGAAAGATGAACATATTTTAAACTTCAGCTGATTTCAGTCTCTCACACTCTCATACCCACAAGCCCCAAGACACATATAAACAAATTGTGAGTGTCCAAGCACTGAAATGCCAACATCGAGGTAGTCTGCAAGGATTCTTCGCATGGAGGGTTATGCGTGTTGATTGTGAAGACCTTTCCCACACTTCCTGGTTCCTCCCGAGGGCATGCTGGTTTTAAATGTCTCCTGCTACTCTTTAGGAGATGACAGTGATTGATCTCTATCCTGACATAATTTTGTGAGTCATCAGGATATAGTAACTGTCTCTGTTTTAGAACCGGTTGTCTTCAGCAATCGTAAGTAGCAATGTGATAAGATCTCGTTGACCTGGTCCTATAAATGTTAGCAACACAGGATGTTTTTACAACCTTTATCTCATGCACGTGGCACTCCTGTGTGTCCATATGCACTCTCCATCAGACTCTCTCTTGCTTAGGTCCATTTTCCCTTGGCTAGCTCCTTTGGTGTCATTGTCAGCTTCAGCTATTGAAGACACTCGCCTGTTTGCCTCTCCAGGTCACAGCACCGCCTTTTTTGTTCTTCCTGTGATGACAAATGTTGAGGTCCATTCTTTGGGAGAAGTGCAGCACTGCCCGGCTTTCTGGTGGGTCCCTGCCCGCGCCGCACCGGGACTCAGCTAAGCCGCTCTACACTCACAGCTACAGCTGCAGAGTCCGGGGCAAAGCTGCGATTCACAGCAGGTGGCTGGAACAGATTCTCCTCAGCTATTCGGGTCTGGGCTGGACCGGCACTCTCCAGGGCACTCAACAAGTGACTGACTTCTTTAAGAGCAGCGAATAAAAGAGCTGGGAAGGTTTCTTCTGCTGGTGAATTCCACGTGGGGGCTTTTATTTCCAAACCCCGCACGTAAAGGGGGCACAGGCAGAAAGACAGGGACAGGGTAGAACCCAGGGGTTTTATATGGGGGCGGGGATTAGGCGTGACTGGGGTTAGGGGGCCAATGGGAAGAGGGGAAGGGGTTCCCTTCGGTGTGAAGGCAGGGGCCGAACAGAATGGAGAACTCAAAGTATATTACAGTAATAGAATGAAGCATCCTGGGGGAACCTGTTTCTCCCCATAACTTGGGGGGTATGTCAGGCATTATCCCACCCATGGGTTCCCTAATATCCTTGCCCTGTGGGCTTAACAGTCCTCACAGCCAAAGGCACCCAGCTGGTGTTCTGCCTTGAGGGACACCACCACTGTGTAGGAGTGTCACTACTGTACACCTGTAAGGGGAGAGCTGTGTTCTGTTAGAGGCCTCTTCAGGCTGGAGCAACTGGCGAGGCAAAGTCTGGTAATGGGTGCTTAGAGTGTATTTGGCAATTTCTCTGCCCATGGGAGGGCTGGGGTACCATTCTG
The DNA here is from genome assembly GCA_013397795.1 of Orthonyx spaldingii. Classification (NCBI taxonomy): domain Eukaryota; kingdom Metazoa; phylum Chordata; class Aves; order Passeriformes; family Orthonychidae; genus Orthonyx; species Orthonyx spaldingii. Next base: position 364,372 of record VZTJ01005454.1, on the reverse strand, counting down.
GCCTCCCTTGCCCAGTGTGTGTGGGACAGCACTGCTGATCTTCCTGCCTCTCCTGGCAGCTTTGGTCAGAGCTGGCCAGCACCATCACAGCCAGTCATGCTACACCACCCCCCCTCCCCGCCCCACACCTCTCCAGCTCCTGAGCAGTGTAGCAGGTCAGACCAGACTGGGCCAGACCAAAGGCTGGGTCACAACCAGCTACAATGCTGGCCATAAAATCCTTACAGATGGTCCTGAAAAGCCAGCATTCTTTTTATCTCAGTTCCTGAGTTTTCTCATTTTTACCCTTCCAACCCTTTCCCCACATCCCATTGGGGGATGGTGAGCAAGTGGCTGTGTGCTTTGTTCCCAACTATAGCTAAACCATGACCATGACACCTACTTGTTTTGTTTTGTTTTGTTTTGTTTTGTTTTTAATGAGAAGGCGTACTGTTATATTGGTTCCTAAAAGGAGGCACTGCGAGCTTCTTATAGTAGACTTTTGTATCTTGTCATCCTCTTTGTAGAAAGGATTAACTTTCTTAGTCAGCTGTCCTGCTAGTGTCTTGTGGAGAGAAGAAGATTTAGTTTTCCTTGTCTGATTTTGATTTTGCTTGATATAGATTTTTTTGGCATAAATAAACTATAGAAAAACAAAAGATTTTTGCCTGTGTGTACACTCCTGTACATATACAAATGTGGGGATGAGTCTTTGGTGCACAAGTCTTTTCCAAATAACATTGTGATGTAAGAAGATAGTATATCAAAACTGTGTCACCCCCCTAAAATATCTTTCCTTCAGAGAGTATACATGCCATGCTTGGTTGATTGCTTACCTTAAATCTCCTGTCAGAGAACAAATGGGAATAGATCTTTTCTATAACACAGAGCAAATATTGCCTCTAGGTACAATACTATAACATTTTATGAAGATTTTTTTTTACTGAGATGTCAGATTCTCAGTGATTTATTATCTGAAATTTTTATTCCCATGTTCCTTTTCATCTGTTGGATCGATTAATATGTGTTGATACCCCCAGTACTGTTTCATTTACTTAAGATAGAGAAATCCAGGTTTACTAATAGTAATAATGAAAAAACCTTAATATTAAACTATTAATGATGTCCAAAATCATTTACACATGCCTTGATATTGAGAATATTGGATTTTAACTAATCACAGTTAGCTCAGCTACAGTTTAAAAACAAGATTTTCAGAAATATAATTTGCAAAGGTATTGAAGTCTATTGAAAAATAGCTTTGGAACTGTCACACAAATTCTATCTTTATCTGGGATTCTAGAATGCTAAAACAATTGTGAAAGAATCATAAAGTCAAAAGCTACAGAGCAAACCATTTTCCTTGATGTAAGAATTAGGTAATGTGATTTAGTTCACTCCTTTTTTATACAGCTGCTAAGAATTCTTGACTTGCTTGTAAAAATGGAAATAGTAAGTGGGAAAGGCAGTGTTATGCAGAACTCAAGGTAGTATCCATGTTTTTACACAAATATCTGAAATAAACTTCCACAAAAGAAATAAATTATGAAACGTCACTTGGAATCATCATAGAACTCATTTTGGAGGTATTTAGGCCAGACATTTCCCTGATTTCTTTCCAGAAATATGTTTTGGGACATTTCAAATAAATGCCCAGAAAGCAATATGATGGCAGTGAAAAGTAAAAGTATTTATAAGTCCTTTGTTTAAAAAATATGAAGAATTGTCTGTTAGAATAGCTGGCCTCAAATAGGCAGCTTCCTGTTTCATGAGTTTCAACTAAGTTAGCAGTTCCCAATAAACTGTGCTTTCTTGGTGTGACTGATCAATAAATCACTACAGTGAAAGAAATATAGACAAGGACAACATGCTCTTGAATCTCAGGGGAAATTGTGGGGAAGGGCTGACCACAGCTGTTGGAAATAAAGCTGAAATTATGTCAGCACAAAGGGAACTATGGGTGGCTTTTATTTTTAGATAAGTGACTACAACCACTGAGTGGATCAACTGGTTATATTAGCTGACCTAATCAAGCAGTTATATCAGCTCAGTGAATCAACCAGCTGTTACTGTTTGTCTTTGATTTAACCAAAAGATTATAAATGTCTTCCTGAGGTAGTCAGACCATTATGGTGGAGGTTATTGTATAAATGATTTAGTTCAATGTGTAGTATAGAAAATAAATAATCAACAAATATTAAAGGAGAACAATGAACTTAAGGTGTTTTAAGTACTTATATTTCTTTCCAGATTTTGGGGCTACCCAGCACATTGATAGTGAGTATATTATAGGGAATGGCAATGAGAATCACATTTATGTTGTAACCTAAATATGTATTGCAGTTAGTATACTCTGCTACACTCAATTTGTACTTGTATTGTGATATATGCTCATTGTCGTATTGCTCTGCTGAATCAAAATGCTGTGTAACATGAAATATCTCAAGCAAGTAAATTTGGTATTAACCATTAAATCCTCTGCATAAGGAATGTCTAAAATAATTTGCTGAGAGAGTGTTACATTCTGATATTTGTTTTGTTGTTATCTTGTCTTTATGTGTAGACAGCAATCCTAGATTGTTTTTCATTTGAAACACTTTTATAAAAAGTTTATCTTCATGGTCCGTGAAATCTCAATTTTTTTTTCCAATATCCTGGTAAAGGTCAGATGTAATGCAGAAAAGAACACAAAATTTCAAGAAACTGGAGACTGAACAAGTGGAAGAAAGTATTGCTACTTAATAGTTACAAAATGCAGCAGAAAAGGAAGGACTCCTGACTGCAGGATTTCTACTCAGGTGTTTCCTTTTCTATTTCAGTTAATAATTATTTAAAGTATTATCATTCTAAGGGGAAATTATAGGAAAGGTTGTGAGTACAATTCTGACATATAACTGTCAGCATTACCTTTTAAATTAAAAATTTTCATACTGTTTTCCCAATGAATAACCATAAGGACTTCCAGAGAGAGAAACAGCTCTAGTTCTTTATGTATGAGCCAGGTGCTTCAATCGTAAAAAAGTCTAAGAATTCCAAATAGAATTGCCCTTGAAAGCTCTCCTAAATAAGTCTTCACAGCTTCTTGCTTTTGTAAATAAGTATAGCAATTTGTCTTTGACTCCTCTGGAGTTATAATGTGAATACCACTTTCCAAGATAGAGAGATATTTCTTCATATACAGTGTTTGAGGGTGTGGTTTCTTTATTGGATTTAAATTCTGAATCTGTTTGTTTCCATAAAACTGAAGCCCAGCATATATAAGGAAAATAATACCTTAATCTTATAACCAGGAGAACTCTTGAGGAACAGTTAAAATACACTATTTTGAGCCAAAAATTATCTGAATACATAGTCCAACAGTATTGTCTTCGTATTTTTTTTATGTGGCATATCAAAATATGCCACAAAAAAATTCAAACAATTCCTTTTTTTAGCTATGTTGTCTTTTCTACTCTGAAACTTATTTTGAATGTAGCAGTTGTTCCACATCCACACAGTTCCCTCTTGAGTTGCCTTTGCTGCGCTATAGAAGTTGAGAGGTTCTTTAATTGAAACCCTATGATTTCACCTCCTCTTTGTGGGAATTTCTCTTTGAAACAATATTTTGGCAGCCATTTATTCTTCTCGTTGTAGTTTGAATAATGAACATAAATAACCTGTGGACTCTTTAACAGGATAGAATTTAGAAAACATTATATGAAGGAATTGTAATGTTTTATTAATATTTTAATTTTGCAAAAAGCAACAAAACCAAGCAGTTTTAAAGATTTTGAAAATTGAGCAGCTGCAGCATCTTCCTCTTGAAGATGTAAAGACCGTTCTGAATAATAGATGAAAGATGGAGGAATTTAATAATGTTGGGAGCCTTTCATCTTTCAGTCACTAATTCAAAACTAACCTATAATAGTATTGACCAGTAAAATATGTAAAGTGCTTGTTTAAAATATGTTATGACCTCAGTACTTTCCTTACCTGCTCTTACAGCATCATGATGCTAATAGTTGTTTCACATTCTCAGTCACTGAAAATTATTTTCATTACATTCTTAAAGCAGTCAAAAGAATATAATATTTGAAAACAAAGTGTTCCATTAATGCCCACAACACATCAATAACAACAACAAAAGTAGCGTAAAATAGGGTAATATTGTTCAGACATGAATGAAATACTAGAGGAAAACATTTCTTTGGAGAAAGTTAACTATTAAAAAAAAAGTCACAAATTCTCTGTAATATGTAACAAATACTGCATTTGATGGGAGGAAAGTCCTTTAAGTTGTTAAGTTCGGATCAATAGAACAGATTTTTTCAGTTAGAAGGAACATACAGCAATTATCTAGTCCAACTGCCTGACCCCTTCATGGCTGACCAAAACTCAAAGCATGTTGTTAAGGGCAGTGTCAAAATGCACCTTAAACTTCGACAGGTTTGGGCATCGGCCACCAGTCTAGGAAGCCTGTTCAGTGTCTGGCCACCTTCTCGGTAAAGGAATGCATCTGTTGTGCCAGTAGTGTTTCATGAGCTCTCGAGGAGTTGTTGACAGCTAATAAAATGATCATGTTTTATGTGACAGGAAGAAATGTTCCTTATTTTGTCCTTGTCAACCGTGCTAGGTTACTGACTAAAATAATAATGTTTCTATAATGCTAGAGAGGAAGAGACAGAACAGTTGTTGATCATAAAAACATAAGCTTCTCTGCAACATATGCATAAAAATGTATTATTTCATAACATGACATGTACCTAAAAATATTCAGATGACACAGTCATTTTCTTACCAGAGTCAATTTAAGTTACTCAGCAAAATAAATGAGTATATTGACTTTATTTTAGGAATGAAAAACTTGTGTTTGGAAAAGTAGAAGAAAGATAGAAAGGTTCTATCTTTTTTAAACATTTTCATTAATGTCATCTTGATAAATACCAATATGCATTAATTATATTTGTTCATCTGATTGTTATTCAAGGGTGGCATAATATGTTCAAGACACATGTGACAAGTTTTACTAGAAAAATACCCATTGGATCCTGACATGAGATACACTTCACTCAGAATTTCTGAAGGTGCTTCTGATCAGACTAGCTCACAAGGACCAGTTCCCCAAGAGAAGTTATTGACAATTAACCTATGTGTGGCAGATCTGTTTTAGCCTGTCACATGACAACAACATTGGTTATTTATCTAATGATATTCCTTGTTTAGGTGGTGTGCTGACTCATTTCAAACAGGTGTGAAGAGAAGAAAAACGCTCATGAGTTAATTCAGGTTTGAGTCAGGGAAGCACTGCCTAGGTAAGTTGTCAAAATGTAACCAGACCAGTAATTTGGAGTGTTTTTGTCTTGAGTCATTGCACAGCATGCTTTTGTCCTGTAATGGTACTTCATCCTTAAAAGGTAGGTCAAGTTAGGAAGTAGAAATTTTCCATATACCTTAAAGAAGTTGTAGTCCTTCATAGACAAAATAATTCAGAATTAATTCATGGAGAAGGAACAAAGTAAAGTTTGACATTCTAACTAGCTGAGTTGGTTTTCCTTAAAGAACAGACCTGCAAGTCCTCTTCTCTGAAATCTTAATAATTATAAATTAAAGAGGACCCATTTGCACTAATGCAGTTAGGGTGAATATCTCAGTATGGAAGAAAGGAAGAAAGTTCCTCTGTCTCCTATGTCAGATGTAGACAATGGCATGAAAGATCACTAAAAGAACAGGATGCAGAGACAAATCAAGAAATCTATATGACAAAGAATCCTCTTTAGATAATTCTGAAGCATAGAAAGAATGAAGTAGAAAGCATAGAGTAGAAATGAAAGAGGGGAAGAATCTGTTCTAATTCTCTCCACAGCTATAAAAATAGTTTTCTGTATAATCACAGGAATAATGTAAATTATTATTTCTTGAAAATATTTCACAACATTGAAATTTACATTCAGATAGACCTTAGTAAGCAACTGGAAACAAAATTAAATAGCCCTAATATCACTAATTTGTTATCAGAAATATTCAGTCTTTGTTTCCTACTTTAAATTATGGTGTCAAAGAAAAATATTGCCTCGAACAAAGCTGTCGCATAAATACCTGCTAACTACTTCCATTTCATGTTTAGCAGGGATCTATAGAATTTGCTTATGAATAGGCTATTGCCTTTTAAAATCATATAAGTGTAGTCACTCCAGATAAACTTACTTTATAGCAAAGTATGGGTGCATATGTAATAACTCATTTCACAATCTCAGAATGCTTTGAATGTTGTATTTTCATACATTATTTACTATTCATTTGATTCTATTATTGTGAGAGGACATGGTTCATGGGAATTATGCTCTATACATCAATAATAAAAACAATTAAGCTTCATTTTGCTTGAATGAGCCTCACATTATTGAATCCAGTATTTGTTTTTTTCTTATAAGCTGAAGTTGAATAGAACTTAAATATCAGCTTTTTAAACCAGAGCTACTGTAAAAATGCAGATATTTTGTTTGAATACTTTCCACATAAATACTGATGACTAACAAAACAGGCTGCAAAATTTTTATTTAGATTTCATCTGAATTTTGATAGGTATAGAAGCAAACCCAGAAAATGTATCTTAAAGAACAGAATTGGTAAAATAGACAGTGGCCACCCACAGTGTTTATTCATGCCTAGAGATTATTTTTTTTCCAAGATTGTAATGTCAGAACTTTTTGATGTGAAAATATTTCCCTTTTATTAAAGCTATGGTACGAATTGCTTTAATAAAGAAATGAGTCAGAAAATTGTGTAATCTTTTGACTGAACTTGAAGTACAGAAAATGATTAATAAATCCACTGTAAAGTGTGGCACAGGAATTAGAGTCAAAGCAACAGACATAGCAATTCTAAGGAGTGTTGTAGAATGAAATACCCATACACTACTCAGAGACTTCACAGCCACACTTTTCCCTTAGAACTTCAGTTTCACTTCACTGAAGTGTATTTCAGTTTTGATTCCAATTCCTTTTGACTTCTTGTTCCTGATCTTATGTGCTTCCAATCCCATGAAGTGCTAGACATTTTTCTCAGGAGGCAATTATTTATTCTTTTTTTTGCCATGGGTTGTGATAATTTCTTCTGATATAACTTTTTACTGAAATAACTGATCACAGTTTATTTCTGTGTGACTCTGCATTCCTAAAGAGTACCAAATCTCTGACAAAGGAAGGAGACTCATGTAAGAGTAAGATATTCCAGGTATAGTTCTCCAGAAGCCTAGTGTGTTCCTTTTTTTTTTACACAAAACAAGATTCTCGGTACAGCATGGTATAATATACGTAGTAAATATTGGTTTGATTAAATTTGCAGCTCTGAGTATTGATACAGGAAGAAAAGGAAAGAAGAAATAATTCATTGTGCAGTCTTTTTATTTAAGCAAGGTGAAGCCTAAATTCAATAAACAACATTACTTTGATTGTATTCATGTCCAAAAAAATTTCTGTGTTTTTTATAAGGCCTAGCACTGTTCCTAACTCTAGCATTTTACAGTCACCAAGTGCCTTCTGGCAGAAGTGCAGATCAATATAAATTGCTGGTCTTTAAAAGCAATGTCTCCAATTTAGCCCTGGAGTCTGGCACAGACTTAATAAACTGTTTTCTTCAGTTTTGCCTTTATAGCACAAACCCTGGCATTAATTATAGCCAGATGTATGCAACATGTAGCAGTTGTCAAGGAATCTATGAACTTTTGGAAACCTTTTCATGCACCTTAGATTTTAGGTGAAATGAGTGTTATGCAATAAAATTAAATATGGAACTCATTTTTAATGAGGATATAGCCATAAGAGAAACAAGAATTTCCACCTTAATTTTAAGTACAGACAGGTTTCTGATATGTAGAGAACAGAGTGAATATTGTCTTAAGTTTTTGGCAACACAGTCCTGCTTTAGGTCTGTAGGAATATATGTTTTTCTCCAAGAAAAGACAATGTACATTGTAAAATGTATTTTAAAGGTCTGTTACTGATCTTAATCATACCTAGGCAAAAAATAAATTTTCAGAACATCAATATTGACCTTTCATATTTTTAAGGTCACTTTAAGCCAGAAATCACCTAAATTTGTGAAAACATTCAGACATGTAAAATGTTTTTCCAGTATTAAATGATGATTCAAAAATGAACATGAGTTTCCTTTCAAACTCAGGGATTTTTAATAAAAACTTCAGACATCCATGTTTTTTCCTCAGTATCTCAGCTCAATCCAAATCATAATTTTGTTTTTCTTGGCTGTGAAAAATTCTCCCGTGAGACTTTTCAGTGCAATTCATTGCTGCTCTCTCTTGAATATCTACTTGGTAGCCCAGATAAATCTTTGGTGTTTGCTTTGACCTTGAAATGGTGACTTTTCTTGTTTATCATGCTTCTTCTATACAGAAGGTCAATTGATACCAGAGATAACTGCCTAGACTGGTTCAAATCCATCATCATTAGTTCTTGTGGCTGCTTTATTTAAAAAGAGAGCTACTGGAACTGTGACGATTGTTAACTATTCCAGCACTGCTTGCAAAGAAACTGTATAAAGAAGGCTTCTGTGCTTCATGAGCAATCTCAGTCCTCAACATCTGCTGCTGCCCTTAACTGTGGTAGTGTGCCGGCCTGGCCTGGCCACTCACCGCTCTGCATTCCACTTATCCCTCCCCTGTTCGCCCAGGACTGGCCAGGTGTCACAGGCTCGTCATTTGTCTATTGGCTGGCCTCTCGCCCTGCCCACCAGGGAGAGAGGGATAAAGGAGGGAGGCGAGAAGGGGAGGGGAAGCCTGGCTACGTTTCCACTACACGTCTTGTTACCTGCCTTTTCCTCGACGAGGAAGAATAAAGGACTCTGATAAACGCAACTGGTACGTCTGTCTTTGCCTGCCCGGAGCAGCCACCACCGGCCTGGGATCGGAGCTACCGAGGCAGGGGCTGCAGGGGCTGGACTCGGTGGCCTGGAGGGGCCCGTAGAGGAAACAGGAAAGCTACACTTAACCTGCACTGAGGGTTTCAATTTACCCTTCTTCTCCTGAAATTGTCTTCTCAAAGACTGAAGCATATTCCCACAACTCAAATTATTTGATCCATGGCATTGTTGATCTTTTGTGATTACCCTCAGATGTCTCAGCCTTTTTCAGTTGTCTTTGTCTCCAGTTTGAGTTTCTGTTTTGGCATAATTTAAAGCCATTCACCACAAGTTGTCTCGGTCTTTTGTCAGAGAAGAGCTTAACCTGGCTACAGCTGCTAGCACACTTCAAGGGATCTGCAGATCCTCCTCTCTGCTACACCCCTAGAAAGCCTGCAGATCAGTCAGTCTTCATGTCTGGCCACATATCTTTGTCTTGCTGATGTTGAAAGTAGCACCATCCATGTCGCTTGTCTTGAACCTAATTTGTCAAATCTATTTTTTCAAGAGTACCAACATAGGTTAAAACCAAGAGTGTCAGGGCTACCAGAAACACTTGGGAGCAATAGCCTTGTGTTGAGCCTCAGAGTGTTGGGAAATTTCACAAGAGACAAAATTCACCTAGGTGTCTTTTCCATAGTTCAAACCATAACTTTAGCCCTATGTTTAGGAATGAGTTTTGAGAGGCAGCTACAGGGCTGACCTTAATGAACTGTTTGGTTTCCTGTTTTTAGCATGGGTCCCAGTGTCCTCAGCTTTCTTTAGTCCACACATCACTTCAAGCATCAAATATAATGAGATATAGTCTGGTATATTTTCCCCAAAAAACTGTAATCCTAGCCCAAATCTTAACCTTAAACCCATCTTCTTTTAATTTTTTTTTTTGTAGTTTTTCTTATTTTGTCCTTTTGTTTCTCAAAAAAACCCCCAAAAATGTAAATGAATCCAAACCCTACCTCAGCATATTTTTATATCATTTCTATAATGTTTGAAACATCGATTATTTCCCTGTTTGTTATAAGTTATTTGGTCGTTAGCCATTTTTCAACAGTTAAGATTGATTTTATTTGTTCTCTTTATTCTTTGATTATTTTGTTCTCCATTGAGTTTGACTTTTAGGGAGAACAAATGTAGTTTCTCCTGCAGAAATATTTTCACATACTGCAGGGTGATACTTCTCTTCAACTATAATGTAAACTGTCATGTAAAACACTTGCTGCCATGCAATCAAAGTGTTTTTTCATGAACTTAGCTATTGCTGTCCAGAGATTTGATCTAAGCAAAAATATGGATAACACTAAACAGATTAAGCTTCAGTACAGCTTGGATTTTTATGTCCTTCTTTTTCAGGTAATAATAACCATCCATTCAGTTTTGCACCATTAGTGCAGAGGATCTACTTTTTGTTCTTGATACATAAGAGATGTGATGATACGTGTCATAAACCCAGAGGAACAGCTTTTTTTTCTCTAGAACATTATTGGTCTTTTCTGAAAATTAGATTTATAATTAATTGAAGACCAAATGTTCCTTTAGGCTTTGTTTCATACACATGCCTTCAAATACAGTAGCAGGATGTTTGTTGTTTTTTTGTTTGTTTGTTTTGTTTTGTTTGGGTTTTTTTAGTTTGATTTTACCTTGTCAATTGGATTTTAGCCCACTGTATATTTTCTGTGGAAGTAGGACATTTTAGGGGTAACAGAGAGCCTTCTGTCTTAGTAAGAGTCCATGTGGGAAAAACAAAAGCAAGAAGTAAGAAACAAATCCAAAATGATGCCTTCCTTCTTGTCTTCAGGTTACTGTATCTTTATGTATCAGAAATGAGAGCCTAAATCTGTTACCAGTATACAATGACAAGGCCTCAGGCAAATAATAAGATCAATCATGATGATTGTATTTCAGTCCCACTTCCCTGAGTACTTTGGCTCAACCGTAAGGGGAGAATGGCATGATGTTATCCATTTATTCTTAAGTCTTACTTATTTCAAGAAAACTACAGATAAAAATGCGACTGACAAATGAATAGACAGACAGATATATAGATAGAGAGATAATTGAATTCAATCCCAGTTTTCTTGGTTTTTTTACTTCAAAAGCAGCAAAATCCAAGCTGGTGCATCCACTTTGCAGAAGCCTAGGATATCTATATAACAGGCCAGCAGTGACACTTTGTAACACTATTGTTTAAAAGAATTATGTATATAAAAGAAAAAGTGAAACCCCAGATATAGAAGAAGGTTATTAAATAAAATCATAGTATTTTTATTCAAACACAAAGGAGTAAAGAGTACTCAACGACAGAAAAAACACATCAATTTACTCAGACTTTTTTTGTGTTTGTGCACATTTAAGATAGTAAAGGATAAAGTAAACCAACTTAGAAATTGGAGAAAACATGTAGTGAAATGTAGTGAAATAAGCTCTAGATTTTTTGAAAGGTATTGGGGAATTGTAACATTTAAATAATGTGGTTAAGATTGCCTATTTCTGCATAAGAATAGCTTTTTAACAGCTTTATAAAGGATGTCTGTAGCAAGTGCTCACTGGATAAGTAAATCTAGTTACCTTTCCAACATGACAACAGTGGGAAAAAGACAATAGTTTTCTGAGGTAATCAGATTGATTAATCCAAAATGTGGATATATTTGTCTTGTGACAATGCACAGTACTTTGGAGAAGTCAGTGTACAGTTGGTGACCTATTCATTCTACTGTATAAAAAGTGTCAAAATTTCATGCCAAGTAACCAAACAAAAAGAAGTACAGAAAGAGCAATTTATGCTGGGGGAAATATATCCAACATTAAGAAAGTTTCCTGTACATTTACTTTCATAATTTCATGCTTGAGATGCCAATGCATCATGGATAAGAAAAAGTAAAATGATGCTGAGTCTAAGTGAAATGGAAAACCATTTGGACATAAACTCTAGCTCCTTTTTTTCTTTCTTTTTTTTTTTTTTTCCCCTAAATAATGAAGAGCAATTTAAATTAGAAATATGCTTAATGGTGCAGAAATAATTTGAATGCCACCAAAGATAATATACAATGAACACTGGGCTGGTCCTCTTTATTTCTGACTCAATTTAACTAAGGGATATTACAAACTGTATCTTATATTTGAAGTTCCTAAGAAATATGAATATACATATGATTTAATGTGATAAAGGTGATGAGGCTGATCTCGATAGTGTCCATCTGCAAAATAAGTCATACAACTTTAACATATGACAGTGGGTTATACACATTTTAATAAAAAATTCCTATCCTAATAATGTTCAATCAATGGGTAGAGGTACAGTGAGATCAATATTGACCATCATTAGAAAACAAAGACCAAGTACCAGTGAAATTATTTGAAATCATTATTTTACTCATTAAATGTCTCTGGATTTGCAGGAACTAGTCAGTCGGAAGAATGCAGGCTTAGATTATGGCTCTGACGTGTTAAGGAATATTTAATCTCATTATTCAGCTATTTATATTGACTTTCAATTGACATTAACGATGGCAGTGATATTAGGTCAATGATTACCTTTTTAAAAAATTAATCTTTTAAAATATTGAAAAATATTAATAATAAATATATTGCAAAGTAAACTTTAGACTCATGAAGGCTCATGCACAGTCACAAGTTCAATGTGAGAATAAAATAGAATCTTTCCATGATTGGAAAAAGATGTGGTGCAAAAAGATAATTTGTTTCTTGTCTGCTTCGATAACAAAAACGGTTGATGAGCACTAAATATTTGGAGAAGAAAACGGGGATTAAGTAGCTGGAAAAGGAAAAGACTTGGATAGGAAAAGATAATAAAACTTCACTCCTTTTTGGATACTTAGGCAATATTACATTATTAAATTGCAGGTTTTTTCTTAATTTTAATTTTGCTATTTTTGAACAGTTGATTTCAGTTTTCTAAGACAATTTTTTCTTTTTTTTTTTTTAAGAACAATAAATGTTCATGTAAAACACCTCAGATTGAAAAATTCAAAACTTACGGTTCCAATAAATAAACTGTAAATAACCTTAATTTCAGTGATGAAAAACTAGGCTGTTAAAATGATACAAGGTTTAGCTATCATTAAGTGAATTAACATTAAGAAAAGTAAGAAAGTGAAAAACCCCCAAATTTCTCTAGTGTAAGCCAAGACTAAATCTCGGAAAAAAATGGGATATTCATTTCTAAGAACTTATCGACCAGATTTATCAACAAATTCAAATTAATTATATTCAAGAAGAAAATTACCAATTAATTGTACACAACCCTTAAGTATATTTTGTTACTTTGATTTGTGTGGGATTTTTTGCCTGCCTGAACTGATTGCAACTTTTTGGAATAAACATGGTTGCTAGGATTTCTAATACATTTTTGAACAATTGACTGGTACATTACATTTCTGGTTTATATGTAATCATTGCTGAAGTGATGGATTTTTTAATATGATTTTCCTGTATTTGGTCTTCAAACAGACAAGTTAACAATAATTTATTTTAACTAGGGTAGCTAGCTTTTTTCTTTCCCTAAGTGGATTTATCTCACACTTCTCATATCAAGAAATATGAACATTAATATAAGAATGTTGAAAAATAAATTTTATAGGGTAAAATGTTAAAAAAGCAAGCAGAATATGAGCAAATCAGAAGTATGTGGAATGATGAATGCTAAGATTTTTATAACTACAGAAAAATTTAATGTCAAATAGACATTTAATAACAGATATTAGGCTGAGAAAGGAAGAAAGAAAAAAGGAGAGACTAAGAAAACAAGTAGTAAATCGATCTTAAACACATAAAATCAGAAAATTATATCTCTTTTAAGATATGAACTTTAACAACTAATTTTATCAATGTGATAACATTCATGAATGATGAAATTATGGAACACTATAATAAAATTAGTATATCCAACAAAAAATTGAAAGATAACAAGTAATAGAAACAAAAAACATCTAGTGGAAAAGGTATAGAATCTACTACATTTAAAGAAAAACCTGGAAAAGAAGAAATGTCTGCTGAGAAAAGCTGTGTAATTAAAAGCAAATTGCAAATTTGTCTTCTCCTGTCCCCACTGAACAAATATTTAAACAAAAGAGAGGTGAAAAAGCCCATGTTCTCTATTACAAACATAGTATATCGAAGAAAAGTATACTCACTCTTGTATAGTAAGCTCAACATATTTTGTTGTTTCCTTTTCTCTCTGTCCCTACATCTCCTCAATGGAAACATTACATAAGCTCTAGTTGGTGTAGCATCTACTGAAGATTTTTACATCACCTGGTACTGCCCCATTTTGCTCTTAAATTATAGGCAATTTGGAATATGTAAATACTGTTCTGGGATTATTAAGAATCTCTTGCTTTCCCCAGAAAGATATGAACAAATCAAAACTCAGAAAGTGTATAACTTCTAAGGAACAAGACTAGAGAGGGCTTTGGATATTCCAGCCACATCTCTGTAGCAACAACTAAACTGTCCAAGAGATAAACAAGAATGACAGAATATGATTTCCTTCGGGATTTAATTATTGTCCAAGCTATGGTTTAAAGAGTAAAAAATATAAAAATCTATCCTGCTTACATCATTCCTATGCTTTAAACCACTCATTTTTATACAAGTCATGCTTCTTTGTACATCATAATGATCACCCTTTCTTACTTGTTTTTCCCTTTTTTTTTCCCTTTTGCAGTTCAACTAATGATTACATAGTGCTAGCTCCACTGGTTATTGGCTTTTTCTAATGAATGGTCTTTTGTAGTTCCTTTCTCTGGGGAAGTCATTATCAAAATCAAATATGATTAATCTTTGGGTTTTCATTTCATTTTCTGTAAAATCTCAGTCTCTACTTTATCTACCAATATTTATTAACAATCTCATGTACTACTGAATGTGCCTCACAGTATCACTGCTATGACCCAACAACATTTACCCCTTAAAATTCAGTTGTCTTCTTAGACACTTCTCCAATACAAAATCGAAATTCCAGCTAAACATAACTGGTTTCCTATGCAGTTTGCTGTCTAAGGGTATTGCTGACAGCTGTACTGTAGCTATTTGCATTTTGATTTGCTTTAGAATGTCTTATACAGGAAGAGGTTCCTATTAGGCACCTTTTTCACCTGAAAAAGTAGCAAAACAAAGTGAGACATTCTATATCCACTAAAAAAATTAAGGTCAGAATTAAATGTGATTTAAGTACTTGAATGTGTCAGATGGCATCTATGCCTATTTAATTTTGTTTGCATGCACATTTTATTGAGTTTCTCCATACTTTCATTTTAAGGAATCATAGGTGGAATAATTTTTACTCATAGCTGGCGAAGACAGCAGCAACAGACAATTCTGTTTTTCAGCAGTTCTCATTTGGCAAGTCCTAGAGACTCTGGTGCTTTTCTACATCAGTTGTCATGGGAGTAATTGTAGGTCCCTACCACAGAAGTTAGATGCAAATGATCTCTCACACTTCCCTACTCTCTCTCCAGGCTTAAAGGGCGCAATGAGAGCAGGCTAGGGGTACCAAACCCAAAGGATTCCACCTTGTCTATTTAAATCCCTCTCTACCACTCTCCCTGACTGTGCAAGGTAGAGGAAACAAAGATGATGTGGTTGGCACTGACTTCACTGACATCTAGACTCAACTTCCTCCAATTTGGTATAAACTAAATAAAAATAAATTAGAATAACACTTTACCCAGCTAAAGTGCTGAGTGAAACACATGTGTAGCTCATATAATGAGGTAATATAAGAACATATGCTCTGATTTTGTGTGGGTCTTGGACTACACTCAGATTGATATTTAGACATTAGATTCTGGCTTACTTTCATGATGAAACAAAAATAGACCATAACTCTAGAGTTGTAAGAAAATAAGGAGTGAATACTTTTAAGTACTTAAAGAAATTACTCCTTCTTATTCTGAAAATAATTATAGATTGTTAGTATGCATGAAGAGCAAAATAACTTTGTTTCTAAGATACAGATCTGCAATCTCTAGAAAATGCTTTGCAGCATAGTTGTATCAATACTTAAAAAAATTCCCAGTAAGATTATTTTTCTTCAGAGACAAATCGGAAATAATTCAATCATAATCACTATGTACGCTATGTACAACACTTTGCACGTTGATTGTTCTGTTGCACAATCTTTATTTGACTAAGACTAAAGACAAAGATAAACAATGGGTTGGGGAAGAGTAGGACTTGTTACAATGATATTGTATCAAGGAAGCAGAGCAATACCCTTTTAAGATAGTGGTTACATTCGTCAGAATGAAGAAGTGTAGAACATAAGGAGAATGCAGTGTATCACCTGATATAGTTAATTACACTTTCTAAATGTTGAAAACAAAGATACGCAAAGATACAAGAAATTCTTACTGGATTAGCTTGTTGGTCTTATAAAAAGTTTTACTGTGTAAGTGGTTCTTCATTTGATGTAAGCTGAATTTTAGAAAATATTTTAATACTGTGTAACAAAAAAGTGTGCAAATGTCTCAGACTCTATAATTTATTGTTCCAGTGTATAAAAACTTGCAATAGACTTTCTCAGCAAATTAATGAGAACAAAACAGTGAATGTGAAGGAGGAATCCTGCCAGCTTTTTGTTGTCACTCAAATGTTTGCATATGGGTAAATAACACTATTATTGTCCAGCACATGAGGACTGGAGAGTCCTTACTGCAATAAGAGAATCACAGTACAAAACAAATCAGTTTCAAAATTCCCTAGAAAAGAACTATCTTTTACTTTAATGCTTAAATAGATCCTAGAAGATACCTATCTAGTATTAAGGGTGTGGCTCTTTGATAATCCAAAGATATACAATTACTCTGAGGACAGACAGAGCAAGAAAACACATTAGTGGTACCTTTAAATAAAAGTATTAATGTAGTGCTAACATTTTGTGGAAGAGTGTATTATCCATAAAATAATTTTCAATGTAAGCTTAGTTAATATTTTAAAAGACTGTGAAGATTAAGTTTATGTCCTAGTAGGAAGATTTTGAAAAATATTATAAGAATGGTTTTATTACACTATAAATTACTTGTTTCCTTGGTATGAAATGCAAATACTCATATAATAGCACATGGTTGGACTCTCTTTTGATCCCAAGCAAAGTCAAAACAATTAATCCAACAAACATGCAGCATGTAAATACAGCAACTCTGAGTTTTATACTAACACTTTCTGAAAAGTCTTGAAAAGGTTACCGTGTTCTGTGCTTTATAACCACTAATTAAGAAAGAGAATACAGTAACCAGTAACTAGTCTAAATAATTTATCTTATTTTTGCATAGGGAAAGTTTCCTCAGTTTAATATAGAAGGTGATGCAGGTGTTTTATTTAAATACAGGGGTTTTTTATTAGCTTAATTTTGGTAGGTGTTTGGTTTAAAGAAATGCTCCATACAACTATATGAATAATAATAATTTTTGTAATTGCATATGAAGACTAGCATCAATATCTTTGCAGATATTTAATAATTCTCTCCCACTGCATGTATCTTTCCATATATTTATTCTTTTGTGATTTAGAATTCACTAGTATGATCCACCAGAAATCAAAGATGTTAACCAGGGGTGAAGGAGAAAAAAAAGAAATCAGGGAAATTGCTGAAAGCCTGTGATGTTTTACTTAAAGGTAGACAAAGATACAAATATTACATATTTAGAAAACAGTTTTTAAAAGAAGACTGGAATGTTGTAGAAAGGATACTGAGGAGGACAAAAAAAACATAAAAAAAAAGCTTGCTATTGTCTTACAGATTTAATGAGGCAAAATATATGACATAAGTTGAAGAAGTGTATGACAAAAGCAAATGAGCCTGATCTCTTAATTTTCAGCCTGAAATATTTGTATTTAAAAAATGTGACATTTCCTGTATTGTGTTTCCTAGTGGGCTTGCACTGACATGATCTTCTGTAATCACTCCCCACTCCGCCCCCCCCCCTCCCCCCCCCCCAAAAAAAGCATATTTTGATATTGGAGGTGAGAAAAGAAACTCCAAAATGTTTCAGACAAATGAGCACTGAGCCTCTGACTGATTCTATGCATCAACTGTATTGGAGGTCTGTAAGTAGCATCAAGCTCTTTCAACTTTCTTGTAAACTGTACTGTCTACCATGTAGGTGTTTTAGACTTTATATCAATTATATTTGCCTATATTTTCATAATGACATTGCACAGAAAGAAATGCATAGATTATTTTATCCCCTGGTTATTAATGCAGCTTTTACTTTTGATATTGAAACTGATACAGAAATATGCTAGAGGGATGACATCCTCAAAAAAGTACAACCAAAAGCTACAGCTTTGACGTGGTAAAATTAAAATTTCTCTTTACTGTGTAGCATTATGGTTTATGTTGCAATAGACTTATGAGGTATAAAATTACTTTTCCATGTGAGTTGGAAATTACAGTCTCACATGGGTGCATAAAGAGTAAAGATTTTTATCCTACTCTATCTTTCTTGTGAGGCAACACATCAAAATGCCTGCCAAGAAAAGGATTCTACAACATAAGTCTAGCAGAAGATCATGGTTTCTTATGATGTGGTTATGTGCCCTGCAATACAGATTGGGGTTTTCAGTGAATAGCTCTGTGATAACCTTAAGAGACAACCAGCTTCAATAAAAAAAAGTTCATCAGATTCCTAGATCCAATCTTTGTTATTACTCAGGTCTTTCCCTTTCCCTTTCCCTTTCCTTTTCCCTTTCCCTTTCCCTTTCCCTTTCCCTTTCCCTTTCCCTTTCCCTTTCCCTCACTTTGCTTTTCCATTTTTAAAATTTTTTCCCCCTATTTCTCAGGAAGTGGAAGAAAGACTGAGCAGTGGAGAACTGGAACAGACTAGTGCTCAGTTAGCATTGATAGAAGAAGATGTCTCTAAAGTTCATGAAACGGTGGTGATTTCTCACCACCTTGTATTTTCAGAAGGAAATTACTTTATATTTGCCACTTAAGTTTAGTAACAACAGTCTTTGAAGAATTGCTTCTTCTGTCTGTTCATGCAATTGCTCGATTCCTTACCCTTTTGCCACAGTCTTTATCCATAGGAGCAGGAATTTTTTAAATACTTTTGTTCACTAGTGTTCTGATTCCTTCTGATATTTTGCATTCAGATTTTTCCAGTTTCTCTTTTCTCACCTACATGTACGTTAACTCACAACAGCAACAGTCACAAGAGACTAGGGCCAGAGAGGACTGGCTCCAACTGGTCAAGGCCAGCCTGACCCCCTGAGAGAAACTTGCCTTTCCCCTGCCACGGCCATGGTGCCACAGGGCATGGGGAAGAGAAGTAGGGCAAGGGAAACTAAGGACCTAATAACTCATTAGGATCCATAACTCACTACTTAACTAAGAAAAAGAGACATCTCAGAGGATCATTCAACTCAATACATATTTCCTCTAGAGATTGTCCTGTGAGCAATAGACGTGGTGTTTAAGCTGCAAACAATTAAAATGTTTGATGATCCTGATAAAAATAGCTTCAGCCAGTAACACCTCTCCAAAGTACTCCTCAGACTCCTGCCACAGTCAAGGAACCTAGTGTTTCAAAGAACAAAATATACTTTCCCTGGAGACATGTCATAGTAACATCTGAAACACATCAGCCTTCTCACTAGTTAATTGGTTTGTGGTTCTGGTAAATTTTTTACTTATCACTTACAGGATCATAGACTCCGTGTCATTTTTCTTCTTAGATCCATGAACATGGCTTCAGAAGTGAGAAAAGGGATACCAGAATATCTGAAACGCTAAAATAACTCTGTGTCAGAAGAAAGAATTTTCAAACCTGAAGAAATCTCAACTACCTGCTCGAATCCATGGTCCATGTCTGAACCCTAGAGCTGGAAGAGCTCTGCAGCTCCTAGATCTGAAGTGATCAAGGCCACAAGGAGATCAGGGGTCAGAGTGAAACCAGGGCAAGTTCAGGACCTCAGCATGTTTGCAGGGTCGGGTGCAAGACAGCCTGGGAGGAAAATCTAGCTCATCTAAATTATAGTAGATGCTGAGGGGAAATGCAAGAGAATAAGCAATGTGGCTTTCATAATCTTATCTGTCTCCAGTTCTTTTTGCTTATGGTTTTATGAAAATCTGGCTGCTTTAGCTTAGAGATAAAAAAAAAAAAAAAAAAAACAAACAAAAAACCCAAAGAAAAGTAAACAAAAAAACCTTCCACACAATAAAAACACTGTATAGGAAATGGACCTCAGAATAATTAACATAATCATAAAATGGTAATGCAAGAATTCACTTTGCGGAGAGTCAGTCTGACTGTCATGTGGTTATCTATTTTCCTCCCAGGCAAAGAAATATGAGAAAAACAGAAAAAAAAATTGCAGTTGACAGCATAACTGTCTTTATCTCTGTGCAGCAAGGGATCCAAAAAGTTATGGCAACAAGAATCTCTTTTCTTTTGTAAAATTGACAGCCTGTACTTTTTTTGACAGAATCTGGGGCAGAATGCCTCAGGAACCTGTCTGTAAAGGAAGTTGGCTCATGTCTTGAGACAACATAGAAGAGATATTTGTGGACTTGTCGTCTGTGAAGCTACAATTAAAGAAGGCTCTATCATCCATACTTCATGGCCTGGAGAAACTTGGAGAATAAGAAACTACAATGGGATTGGATACAATATGAATGCTACAGGTATTAGAGAAGGAGGGGAATGATACAGAGTCTGGGTTCTTAACAGAAGTGCTTGTCCAGGACTACTTGAGCTCTGCTTTTAGCCATTTCAACAGTCTTCAGGCACCTGAAATTCAGGGAACTGAGATCTTGTTCTGTTTTTATTTAAATTATTAAAAAAAAATCTTTATAATAATGCAGCAGATTTGGCCTACATTGAGTTTACTAAATTAACCTAGTATTATGATATACATATTATTTTCTATCACTGGTTTCAAAGGAATTAGACTATGAAACCAAGGTGATAAAAAATAGTAGTTGAACTAAAGAAACAACTGCAACATCAAATGGAGCATCTAAGTCATTTTGTCAGCTCTCATTTGACCTTTATCACAACTGGATTTTTAATAGACTGAGAGATAGTACTAAAGTAATGTGCTGTGCTCTCCACCAAATAGCATAGATTTCATGACCCTGAATAGCTCAGATATGTATCCAGCACTCAGATGTAAATCTCTGTTCTCCCTTCATCTTTTTAACCTGATTTTTTTGGCATTGCCATTCAGCTTTGCTTTTTTTTTTTTTTCTCAGCAATCAAAAAATCTTTTTAAATACTTAAGCTCACTTCCTTTTCATGAGAGTCTACCAGCTCACAGAGAGAAATGTAGAATATTAAATCTGAGGAATTTACTTTAATTCTGCAACTTTTGCATGTATACATGCACAAATAGGTCTATTAGCATGAATTAGATCATTAATGCCCTAAATTTAACGTTTATTTTAAAAGTAGGAGCTTACTTGTACTGACAGCACAGTAAAAACCACACTGCACATGCTGGTGCACTGGAGCTAAAAATTATGATACAGTGGCATAATACCAAGTAATACTTATTTCTTCCTATGAAGATGATACTGTATAAATAGCTATGTGACATTCTTGCCTCTCTTTTGGGATCATATGCAGATGATTCGTACAGATACATTAAAAAGCCTTAGAAAATTGGTATCTGGTATAAAAATACAACCTAGGTAAGTCCTAAAGTCATCGCTGAACATGACAGAAAGGTCTCTCGAATAACTATTTCTGAATAGCAACACAGCCTGAAGGTAGGTGAGGATAATGCATGTTTTACTCTTTTCAGATAAGCAGAATACAATTATAAACAGAAAGAAATTACTGTTGTTTTCCTTCTTCAGCTCCATATCTGGATTGCATATCTTTTATGTAAAAAATAAAATGCATACTAATTCTTGTAAAAAATAGTCTAGATAGAGATAGACAATTTCACAAACCTAAGGAACCTGAGGCTAACAGTTACATCTTCTCTTCCCTTGAGAAGCTGTATGCAATTAGATCAATACACAACAGATTATGACCAGACCTGTACCTGATGTTTGTTTGGGCTTTTTTTTGTATTTTTTTTTTCTTGTTGTTGTTTAAAATTCACTCCTTACCCCCTTAAACATTTGCATTTATTTGTTTTTCCTTAAGAGAAAACTTAATGGAAATTTGATTGTATGTGCTTGCAGACATCTGCTTGTCTCCACAGCTATTCAACTGACAGCAGACCTGTACTAGTTTAAGTTCATCTCAATAACTTTCTTAAAATTATGTTGGACTTTTGGTTTTAGGGTTTTGGTTGGTTTTTTTTTATATGGGTTGAGTTTTTACTTACTGAAAGACTTTCAAAATATAAAATACAACTTAATTGACTTGTCAGTGCATAAGAATGCTTTCAGCAGCAAGTTTCAGCATTCTGAGACTGATCCAACTTACATACTTTTATACACAGGCTCCTTTTCAGTAGAAATAAGGGTGCAGATCTTGGCCCGTTTGTGTCTCACTCCAAATCTGAAGCAAGTATGAAGCTACTGTGGGGAAAAGAGAAGAAATTTTGTCTCTCTGAGTTAGATCATAGCTTTATTTAAACAGGAAGGTCTTATGATTTTGGGTAAACCCAGATAATGTTTCTCATAAGAACAGCAAAACAACTGGAAATATACAATTGACAATTGATACTTGGAATAGTGTTCCTCCTGTTTTGGCGAGGAACAAATGTGCTTGTCTATATAGACCACAAGCACAACTCCAGTGTGAACAGCACAGACAGAATCACAGAGAGTTAAACCTTGGATTAAAATATAACCATAAAATAATGAAGGACAAACATTAGGAAAACAAATATCAATACTAGTGTCAGACCCAGAAATACTACTCCTTTTAAGAGACATTCATAATAGAAGCTTGGGGACATCTTTCATTTTTAAATGCAGCTCAGAATAGGTTTTTGCAGCATTGCCTCTGGATGATGGTATAGAGATCTTGATTGTTTATTAATTTTTTTATTATAACTAAGAAATATTTTCTGTTAGAACTTCCTTGGAACAAGAAATTTCATATATTATTGAGTTCCCTTACTCCAAATCTGTGGGTGCTATCATCTAAACTAAGCTTCAATATAAATCTTATAATTACCCAGTTAAAGTATGAATAGAAGAAATTAACTCTGGCTTACTGGGACTGGAAATAGCACTGGACCCATGCAGACATTAGTCCTACAAGAATGTGCTCTATGGACACTGCATTCCACATATTCCCCCCAAGACAAAAAATTGATGGGAAAGGAAAAGTTGAAACTTTGTCTGCTCTGTTTTTGGATCAGAAACTGTGAAGTAAACGACATTTTTTTCTTCTCTTTTTTTTTTTTCTTTTTTGTTTGTTCAGTTTTTTCTGTTTGTTTGGAATTTTTTTTTTTTGTCCTTGTCTTTTCTAACCCTAGGTTATGGAGGAAGAAGGGAAATCACAACTGAGCATTAATTCCTTACAGTTCATATGCCATCTCATGTTGAATTAAAATGTTATAGCAAATTCATAGCAATTCCAGCAATTCAATTTAAAAATTCATGGGATTTTGACCCCTTGCTTATGAAGCACCTTGCATGAATAGCAACTGTGATTTTTTATGAAGTACTACATCTGTAAGGAAGGATTTCTCTCAAAGTTTGCGGAATAGCCAGATTTTCCCATTATAGAATGTTTTTTCTCTCTAATTGGGGAATAATGCACAATCTTTCATAAACAGTAATTATTTCCCCTTGAGCAATCAGAGCAAATGCACACAGATTACTACATGCAAAACACTGACTGTTCAAAGCAGTTAAGTACACATTGCTCTGACTTCCAGCTGGCCATGAATTCTTTGTAATTATCAAAACACCCAAAGGTTCTTTTTTGTAGTCTCTGATTTGGCTTCCAGCTTCCATTTAGAAACTGCAACATAACAAAATCTTGCTTATGTAAAATTTTGGGGCCCACAGAAATACCGTTGTTATATCGTTTATGCAGTTTAAAATTTCCATAACTATTCAACTCAGTTTTTTTCCTACATGATGCTTCAAGCCATTTTTGTTATGCCTGGAGCACACCACATATGCTCCTATGATGATGATATCTACTAAAACCATTGTACTAACTATCACACAGCTGTTAATCACAGATACACAAGTTTTGTGATGGGACTGCAATTCATCTAGTTCTTTCCTCTGGATATGACTGATCCCCTGTCTTAAGTAAGGACATAAGGTGAAAAGACTTCTAATACTGTGATTTATAGAAAATTAAATGAAAAAAATGCCCCTCTTTCACAGAGTTAGAAACACCCAAAGGTCTTTTCAAGGCTGTTTCAATACAGTAAATTAGACATCGTCAAGATAGATTGTAGTATGAAGGACATGCTAAAAAGTCCGCTGGATCATTGCAAAATGACACCTCTTCTGTTTTCCTTAAACTAACAGCTTCTAGGATCTCTGGAGCAGGGAGCTCACAATCTTTAACAGCATGTGTACCTAATCTAAAACATTATTTCTGGAAAACTGAATGCCTGTTTTCCAACTGGGCTATTCAGATATTCTCAGAGTCTGCTGTCTTTCTCATTCTAGAGGTTTCTACCTGATTTTGACTAGAGAGAAGACAGACTTCCTTACTATGACCTGGTGAATTCTTTAATAGAACATGCCACAGAAATCATGGGCAAATGAATAAAAAATATGTACCATTCTTCACACATTGAAAAGTAAAATTCCTACAATATGATGTTCTCAAAAAGGTCTTTTGAAAACCTATGTATTGGTCAAACACATTTATTGTTTCCACTAAATAACTGTGTAGGTGAAAAAAAATCAATCTCAGAAAGTATTTAATCATTAGTGTCTCTCAGTATTTTTGTTACATGACATATTCCAAAAATAAAAAAGTGCCTAAAAAGAGCATAGAATACTTTCTTCTTCTTTGGGGAATTTTGGAGTTCATCTGATGTATTTGCTGAGTTTAGCAAATAGTCCATAATTAAGTTAATACGTTTCCCTTAGCACACTTCTGTTCCTACCTTCTGGATTGCTAGGAAATAAACTACTATAAATACGAACCTAATCATATTTCTACAGAAGTCAGTGGAATTTATAACACATTGTCTGAAAGTCCAACCCACACCAGACTGTAAACAGTCCATTTACAGCTTTCTTGATAACCCCCTTTAGGTACTGGAAGGTGTTATAAGGTCTCCCTTGAGCCTTCTCTTCTCCAGGCTGAACAACCCCAACTCCATCAGTCTGTCTTCACAGGAGAGGTGCTCCAGCCCTTGTCCAGCCTTCTGATCATCTTCGTGACCTTCCCTTTGTACTCACTTCAGCAGGTCCATGTCCTTCTTATGTTACTAGCCCCAGAGCTGAATGTAGCACTCCGGATGGGATCTCACAAGAGTGAAAGAAAGGGGGAGAATCATCTCCTCAACCTGCTGGCCACCTTTCTTTTTACTCAGCCTGAGATATGATTGGCTTTCTGTGTTGCAAGTGCGCATTTCTGGCTCATGTCAAGGTTCCCATCCACCAACAATCCCAAGTCCTTCTCCACAGAGCTGCTCTCAATTCATTCTCTTCCCAGCCTGTATTTGTGCTTGGGATTGCCCCAACCCAGTGCAGGACCTTGCACTTGGACCTGTGGAACACTATGAGTTTTACACAGCCCCACCTCTCAAGCCTATCAAAGTCCCTCTGGCTGGCATCCTTTTCCTCCAGCGCACATGCAACTATCAGTCATTTGTACACGATGATCATGGCGACATTAGAAATTACCTTAAGAGACAGGTTTGCTAATAATCTTTATTCACTGAAGATCAGTTTCAGAATAATAATATACTTTTCTATGAACAGTGCTGTAGAAATACACAAAAATTAAATGTTCACTTAAAAATACCATTCAAATACAAATGCACTTTAACAGTAAATGTAACTATATTATGGAGAGACTAAGCAAAATATTAATTAATTTTTAATGTCAAAACTAAAATATGGCCAAGCTTTTGTCTTACTATTTTGAGAAAATTAACTTGATAACAATTTTATATGAATGAGGATTGAAGACCTCAAACCTTATGCATTATAGTTTCAAATATCCATTAAATGTTTTCAAAACCTCTGAGATGAAACTAAATAAGCTCTACTCATAAAGAAAAACCCAGCTAGCTTGTTCTACTAGAAGGGTAATGAAACAGGTTTTTTTAAAAGGTAGATCATTAAAGAGTATGCACACCTAGGATTTTTTCTCTCTTTAAAAATTCTGCCAGGATATGCTGTATTTTAATAATGCATAAATGATTCTTTCTATACAATATAAAAAAGGCAACTTCTTGACACTTTCGTTTCACCCTAAATTAACAGAACTGAAGATACTAGAATGTCTAATAAAAATTCAGCATCTACTTTCACTGTCATATTCCTCACATGATAATTTGGAGGTCAAGGTAGGTGGATAAAGTTTTAATATTTTTAGCTGAAGAAAGTTTTATTATGCATTAGGCAGTCAGCTGAGCCTTATTAGAAACAGTGTTGGAAAAATTTCAGAGGCTTTGGACTTGAATAAAGTTAAGATAGTAGGGAACAGACTCTTTTAAAGACACAGATATATTTCTTGTATAATTCCTGGTTCACAAGAGACAGTTCAGATTATATAATTGATTCTGTCTTTCAGGAATTCACACATCTTGTGGACACATTACTGGTACTAATATGCATACACATAGTGTTTCATTCTCTGCCATTTATTTCACTAGCTGAGTGTTGATCTCAAATTTGGCATAATGGTGATTTTTTTCTATCCTTCCCTGACTTTGAAAGAAAACTATTTTTTGGGACTCCTGAAGGTTCAAATCTAGGAATTATACTTTCTGTGCACTGCTGATTTTGTTTCCGTTCATCACCACCTCAATCAATACCACTTTAAATATTTGAAACACTAATCTGAGTTTTTATGGATATGTTACTAACCACTGCTATTGACAGAGAAGTAAAAGTTTGCCCAAAATAATAACAAAAAGGAAATCAGAATGCATGCACAAATCAAAGAATTTTTTGTCATTTTGGCTGTGTCCTTCTCAAAAGTCAATGCACCACTGCTTCACAGACATTTCATGACTATGTTGCCTGACCCGTGAAATTGCTTTTCTACTTAAGCATATGTTAACAAACATTGATTTATTGTGCCTTCCCCAGACTAAATGGGTCAGTGGTAATGCACTATGGATTAAATCCTGAGGTCTGGAGGTGGCAGGAGGTTGTGGTGGTGTCTTTTTTTTTTCCTTTTTTTTTAAACATAATATTTATATTAAGTCAAGGTTTTGTTGTTTATATTAAGGTATGACATAATTTTGGTATAAATTGCATGGTAATTTTTCCTATAAAGTAAAAACTACAGCAGATTTTTAATGGAGTACATGAAGATAGAAAAATCCTATGTATCTATTAAAAATGACATGAATTAAGAAAGCAATTATAGAGTAGTACAGAGTAATTATAAACTGTAAGCCAACTTTGCTTACAATGTTATTTCCTTCCTATCATATGAAAAAATTTTTAATTCTGTAAGTTGTATGTTATTCATAGTCTAGATCGATGAGCTGGGATTGTTGGTATCTCAAGAACTTAAGACAGAAAGAATAGCATAATATTCTTACATCATAACTGAGCCCAGATTTCCACTGATTTTAACAAGAACTTGGACTAATCACCAATATTGACACCTAAATGCAAGTGTATTGAAATGGAGCTAAATTCAAGTTAAAAGTCTGATGTTGAATCACACCATAACTATATTTTTTGATTGTCACTAGTGAAAAGAATCACAACTTTCTTTCGAATCTCTTATACTGTTGCATTGGATTTGGATGAAGAGAATTAATTTTCTTCATTGTAGTTTGCGTGGTGGAATGTTTTGGATTCATGATGAAAACAATGAAAATAACACATCTGTTTTATAGTTTTTGCTGAGCAATGCTTATGCAAAATTGAGGACTTTTGTGTTTCTCACTGCAGCCTCTTGGCAAGGAGGCTGGGTGTGCACATGTACCTCAGAGATGACACAGCTGGAACAGGTGACTCTAGCTGGCCAAAAGATATCTCACACAATACAGCATCATGCTTAAGACATTAGTCTGGGTGAAGAGAGAAGTGGGATGTTCAGAGTGATACCCTTTATCTCCCCAGGTCACCGTCACACCTGATGGAACTCTCTTCAAGTTTTGGCATCTTTTTTTCAAAAATTTAAACTAATTACTCAGGATGTCTCCTTCTGCATCATATGTGTAGAACCATAGCTTGCAATTCAGTTACTGTTACTATTCTATTTACATATATACAAAAATCTTGCCTTTCCAAAGGCAAACAATAAGGATACAGAAAATTTCTGAAAACTTTCCAACATTTTGCAACTCACAACAAACAAAAGAGAATGTAAAGTCTTCTGTCAGAACACAGTTATTCAAAGTGTCTTTGATAGTACTTCTACTGAATTATGTTTTAGAATTTTGATTTCAGAGAGTGGGAATTATTTGCCTAAATACATCTCAATAGTTACAGGAGAACATAGGCCATGGAGAAAAACAGGTACTTCCAGAGAGAAAGTACATAACTTACATTCATCTTGTGTAAATTGCTCTCTAGCGGTGCTTATTTCTTTCCATGGTTTTAGAGAGACAAAAGTGACAAGCTCATATGGACACCTATAACTGAGATGTTTGTACACAGACCATTTGTGCCATTTGAGACTGCCTTGAATAGCCAAAAAGATCATATAAGTATGACAAATGTGACAAAGGAGTTAGGTATCTTTATGAACCAGTAGTCATTCCCTGGCATCTCAGTTGGCACTGCACACCTATGATTTAGGAAGATGATTCACAACTTGAGTGTGACTCAGCTCTGGATTCTGAAACCTCAGTAGGGGTATCTACACATAAACATACATAAACATCACCAAACAATAAATGGAGACTATTGAATACAACAAATAAAGAATGAATAAGCTGCACATACATTGACATTTATTGGTATCCAAAGTGCATTCAAGTGGTTTATTTCATCTTGTCATATAACTGATAAATATGTCTATAAGAATTAGAGAGATTAGAGAGAATTAGAGATCAGTGTGATGGAAGTGTTTAACAACATAAATCAGGCCAGTTTTAAACTTAAAAAAATTTGAATAGTATTGCATTTGTTAACAATGTACTTTATGTTGGTAGTTCTTAGTCATTATTGGTCATGATCATTGTTTATTCAAAGTTGTTAGCCCTTAGAGTTTCTATACTCCATGGACCATGAGTATACACTATCATGGAGATGATGGCTGTAAATTGGCACTGATAGCTAGCATGCTTGAGGGTTTTAGTTGCCCAGGTTGAAGCAATCAAACTTGATAAGTCTTCCACATGGGAAACTGAATCATAAGAAAGGCTTGAGCAGAAGGAACGTTAAAGATTATCTAACTCCCACCTTCTGTTATGGACAACAATAACATGGGAAGGGACGACACCCACTAGATCAGGCTGTGCAGGGCCCCATCCAACCTGACCTTGAACTTCCAGGAACAGGGCATCCACAACTTCTCTGGGTAACCTGTTCCAGGACATTGATGCCAAGAGGATTTTTTGTTTTTTCTTTTCTATACCTTTTTACACAGTTTTATGCATTCACAAGTATTAACATGCATACTTGTACTTCTTTAAGTCTGATAACTTAGCATGGTTCCAAGGTCATGTAGAGCTAGGAGACCAAACATTTTACTATCTTGAGGAGCTAAGGTTCTCTTAGTAGAACGTGTGCTGTAAACTAGAGGTTAGATTATCCATGCCCGCTCATTGGGCCACTTTGCTAGATATGCTAATGCATAAGGTCAATAAAATATATAATGATCAACGGTGGGAGGGGCATGCATGGTGGGCATCGTGACACACTCCACCTTGGCGAAGTGATGCATTGAATGGGATCTTATTAAAATACTGAGTTAAACGACCCTCTAACCTCCAAGCGTGTCTGGTTTTCAGTCCTAAGACCAGGAAAAAGGCATCATCATCACTACTCACTGAGTAAATAATTTTTTCCTAGCATCTGACCTAAATCTCTCCTCTTTCAGGTTTAAACCTTTTCCCCTCATCCCACCACTATCTGCCCAAATAAAATGTTACTTTCCCTCTTTTATACAAGCCCCTTCAAGTACTGAGAGGTCCCAATGAGTTCACTCTGGAGCCTTATCTTCTCCAGGCTATCTTATTTATCGAGGGCATAAATTTTCTTTTATCTTTCCTTTTTGACCCATGTATCTGTAGAAGCCCCTCTTACTGTTCTTCACACCTGCCAAATTCATCTCCAGCTCTGCCTTAGCATTTCTCATCCTGTGCCTACACAGAATTTCTCTATTCTTCTCAGGATATAACACCCTGGTTGCACTGCCTATGCACTTCCTTCCCACACTTCATTTTGACCAGAAGGAGGTGGCACTTTTACCATACCTTAAAAAAATGATAAACTCTTCCTACAAAAATTGTAAAACCATTGTAACCCTAACTGCAAACACATGTTCCTTGCTTTCACTCAAAATAGAAGCTTCACTAGGCATCATAACCTGTCAAGAGCAGGCTTGTGTTGAGATAATGATACCCTGTCAGACCTTTGAGTTAACTCCAACTGGCAATCAAGCACCACAGAGCTGCTCACTCACTCTCCCCAAGTGGAACCAGGGAGAGAATTGGACGTGTAAAAGTGAGAAAACTCGTGGGTTGAGATTAAGACAGTTTGATAGGTAAAGCAAAAAGCAGCAGAGACAACCAAAGGAAAACAAGGAATTCATTCACCGTTTCCCATTGGCAGGCAGGTGTTCAGCCTTCTCCAGACCAGGGCTCTGTCATGGTTAACAGTTACATGGGAAGACAAATAGTATCACTCTGCAATTTTCCCTCTTTTGTTCCCCCAGCTTTGTGTGCTGAGCACGATGCCATATGGTATGGATTATTCCTTTGGTCATTTGCAGTCACCTGTTCTGGTTGTGTCCCTTCTCAACTTCTAGTACACACCCAACCTCCTTGCTGGTGGTGTGAGGTGAAGAGCAGAAAAGGCCTTGGCTCTGTGTAAGCACTGTTTAGTAAGATCACTGTGTTATCATCCCTGTTTTCAGTACAAATCCTAAATGTAGCCCTATACTAGCTACTATGAAGAAAACTCTGTCCCAGCTCAAACCAGCACACATGGCCATGCTTATCTCTGGCCTCCCTTGCCTGATTTCTTGCACATGAGGATTGAGAGCTCTGTCAGTCTCAGAAAAAATGTCTTAAAAGAGCTATGAGTTCTCTATTAATTCTGTCTTTAAGTTGTTACACTCTTTACTGAAAATATATTAACACTTTCCTTTAATCCTAGATATATTTATACACTTATAAGACTTTTCAAGAGCTATATATCTTCTGAGTACTAGTTGCAGACTATAAGGAACTAAATGTGATCTTTGTTTCTTTTTGGCAAAATCACAGATGAGTCATGATTATTTGTGCAGTTACAAGGTTCCAGCATTTGGTTTTGTAAAGTTTTGAAGTTACTTTTAATGGTTATGTGTATTAACAGAATTGTGCAAGGAGAAAAATAGCTGACAACTGAAAAAAATGCCACTGAGGCATCCTTAAGAGACTTTTGTACTAAGAAGCTTTTCAGAGAGGACTTCCAAAGTCATCAAAACCTTCAGAAAATATAGCCAAATTTAGCTGTGCTTGTATTTAGTGCTACTAAAATGGTCTGGTTTCATCTTTCATGTTCCGTCTCTTTAGGTGTGCAGGAGTTAGAATTGGATAGATGGCAGTAATTCCAGCAGTTGTCTGCTTTTATAAGCATTCATTGCTAAAAGACACTGACCACTGCCGAGGTCAGCCACTGTTCATGCAATGATTGCATTTTGAAAATCCTCCTGAACTGAGGTTGGTTGTGGTGACAGCATGAAAAGGATTCCTCTCAAAAATAAGAAGACTGCATACAGGTGTCTCTAGCAGATAGTCTAAAGCTTTCAAGCATGAATAAGCTTTTTGAACTCATGGCCTGAGTGGAAGCTGCATCAAGTGTTACGTTACACTTGTGTAAGTCTCCTTTGAGTCAAAGCTGCAGGATTCTGCCCAGCTGCTTCTCTTTAAATCTTCTGTATTGCAAGAGTGCCCATAAGTATGAAAAGAGACTCTTTACCAAACTCATTAATTAGCAGTCAGGTTACAAGTCCAAGAAGATTAATAGTTTCAATGTTTTTCCTTTATAATTTTTTTTAAATGAATATTTTTATATAGTAAATCCCTTTAACATTTTACTACAGTTCCTTATTCACCCAAGGAACAATATTGGACTTAAGATGCTCAGTTTGCTTATCTTAAATTAAAAAGAGAAAACACACTAAATGTATTTTAAAAACAAAAGAAAATCAGAACTATTTTTAACCAAATCTAGTATTTATTTTACATAATGAAAAATGGAGTCCGCTGCTACAAATGGAATTATGTATCTCAAAGCTGGGCATGTAATATAAACTTATTATATTAACTTTCTTAATAACCAGTGAAATGCATTTCTAAAAACTGTTTGATTCTGAATTGTAAAATATGTTGAAGGGAAATATGGTGATTCTTCCCCAGAAATAATTGTCCCTTTACTCTTGGGAGATCCTAAATGGTTAGTTTAGATCCAATATTATATAGTTAACATCAGGTGAGATGAGTTGTGTTCTGAATTTTGAATCCAAACCCACAAAAAAATAACAGCCAAAATAAGATTTAAATGTTGGAATACCCAGATACTGTTTGATCTTTTGATGCTGATATACCAGGACTTTTTTAGCAACATTTTAGTATCTTGCATCTAAATATAACAGTATTTGCTGCTGTCTCCTTAAATACCATTTTCAAACTGCTCTTGCAAAATGGTTTGAAGTTTCCAGGAACTGTCAATGCCTAGCAATCATATTGGCTCCATGCCTTACCACTTCAGGGACAGTGGCCACTTTTGACTTGCTGCCAAGATGTGTGCACTTCTTCTAAAGATTACTGGGTGTTATGCTAATGTTATGCTATGAACAAGCTTCTAACTAGATTTCAGGTTGCCTTTAAACAAATCTGAAAGATACACTGAAGTGTATTCGTATTATGCAAACTTTAATAGTTTGATGGTTAAGACACAGAGGTCTCAATCACCTTGCAAGCTTCTTTTCAAGAATATTTTTAGGAAAAGGAATGTTGAAATTTAGAACCTCTTCAGACTATTATTAAAAATCAGAAAAAAAATTGGAATTTATAGTTACCATTTTCTGAATGTTACACACAGTGTAACTCTGCATAAATGCTATGAAAGACAATAAAAAAAAAATTAAAAATTAAAGTGTTATAGATGAGGAAAATTAGTTCCGTCATAGAACATTTAAATGGAAAAAAAAGTTGGCAAAAATATCTATCTATAAAATAAAGTTTTATATAAAAGAATAGCTACTATAATTAAAGGACAGAAGTGTTCCTGATAGATTAAAAAATATATAAAGAAATCTATTCATATTTATGAAGATTTTCTCCTGTTCAAACTTTCTTATACCTTATTAATTGTAGATTTAAGTTTTACTACTACAGGGATCCTGCCAGGAAGTTTTCATATTCTTTAAGTGATGTTTAATTTTTTAATCTGAAATTACCTAGCATGAACATGCCTGAATAAGTCTATACTTGTTTAGGATTCAGATACCTTCTTTAGCCTCAATTTCACAACGTGTTGTTATAGGCACCTAAGTAAGGAACTTAGCATGAGACCTCTTCCTATTTGACTTATGAACCAGTTTGCACTCAAATTTTAATTCACCAGACCTGGCCTAGTGAAATGTACAATATTGTTCCAACAAGAATTATCCAGTGGAACACCTTACTAAAAATGTATTGAACAATGTATTCAAATCAAGAGCAAACATTTTTCTATAATTTCCATTGTGAATTATAGGACTGGTAAAGGAAAACTGAAACTCTCTGGCCAGATTTGGTGGAAGCCATATCCCCATTAGAGCGGCTCTTCCTAAATTTAATATCAAGATATTAGCAGGTTCCAGGGAGCAATCCTACCTCCATGTAATCTGTACATTACCTCTAAGAAAATTTCACAATTCCCATACTGAAAATTTTGCAAGACAAGCGTTAATTTTTTTCCTGTAATGGGATGTTTAAAATATCTGGTGAAATGATGAGCTACATCTAATTTGCAAACAAGAAAATAAATTAGTTTTTAAACTTTTTCTTTCAACATTCCATTCCATGCATTATTCAGTTATGTCATTATTAGAATACTGAAAGTTTAGCTGTGGCACCTTTTTACTAGCATTTTAAAAGTTATCAAAACATTAATTTT
>VZTJ01005454.1:277475-320377 GCA_013397795.1 Orthonyx spaldingii | reverse complement strand
GGGAAGGGAAGGGAAGGGAAGGGAAGGGAAGGGAAGGGAAGGGAAGGGAAGGGAAGGGAAATTGCAAATGAAGAGTGATGAGAAACTCCTGAACTTAGCAAGGTCTAATAAAGTGTCATTGCATATATTTTTCCCTGTACATATGTAAGTTTGCCCAGGAAAATACAAACCAAACCAATCCCAAAGTTAGAGTATAAATAGGAATGGCCACCTGGGTTCTGCTACAGACCTTCTGGAAACCATACATTGACTCCAGTCCAAATGTCATTAGCATCTGTTGCCATCATAAATCAGGATTAGATCCCAAGACTTTTTCAAGTGCATGTAGTAATTCTGGTTTGAAGTGGAACTGCTAGTAGTCTCAGGAAGGACAGCAAACCTGGTGTGGGGGCAGGCACATATCACCATTATCATCAGGACAGATTTGAATTCCTTGCACTGTCATAATATGTTATTTAATGATAATAAAGTCTAATGGCAGTGGGCCTGCCATTGATGGGTTCTTTTATGATAGACCTGCTCAGAGCATAGCATTTGGACGGGGTTTATCTGTAGCCGTAGGTTACATCCAAATCAAGAAGCTTAGAAGTTTTTCATGCATTTCAGTAACAGTTTCATAATTAGAGACAAGACAGTAACAAGGGATTAGGAAGGTGCAATTCATGTATGCATGTATTGTTTGTACGTATAAACACAGAAAATATGGAATCATTTAGGTTGGAAAAGACCTGTAAGATCATTGAGTATATATACATGCATTCACAATTGAATCTTTCACTATGACTCAGATTTCTGGGAGCTCTGAGAAGTAACAATATGCATGACAAAGAATGTATTAAGATTATTTTGAACTGTAAGCAGAAAAACATTCTGCAGTTTTCTTTAACATACTGCATCCTAATGTTACTTTAGGGATAATTTGCTATGCTGCCATAGGGGTCCAGGCTGAGAAAGTGTATTTTGATGGATGATTCACAGAATGGATATATTAACAAGCTGAAGAAGAAAAAAAAAAAAAAAAAAGAAAAACCAAAACCAAAACACAAACCCAAACCTTCAGTGGGAAAACCAATTAACCATTATATAAGAATCACAAAATTTAAGCATGGGGAGAATACATAAAGTGGGTTGCCTGTATATTATGTGTAAAAAACTAATACAACTGAGCTGCTGAAGCTTTTTTCTTCAGAATCCAGTATGCAAAATAAACCCCTCTGGCATTCTGTATTGATATAAAGCCAAATATTACTTATCATTAAAGAAAAGTGATCTATTTTGCTCTTTGTATTTTGTCTGATAGGCTGCCGTTTAAAGCTTGGTTGCACTTTGGATGCTTCACTAAGACTTTAGGTATGCCATACCTATTGGTCCAAGCTCTTTGCCCACTTCCTGGGTCGTGCACTGGTCACAGCACACTTGAGCTCTCACCTTATCCATGTGTCTGGGTTTACTGGGTGCTGTCCCCTGGGCTCATCCTGGGACTGTGTTTGGCCCTGCTTCCCCTCACTGGGCTTGTTCCTGGCCTCGGCCCTTGCCCGTCCTCATGGAGATACTCAGCGCCTGGGCTGGATGTCCTGCCGCTGGTGTCCCTGTTTCTGGTTGAGGGTGTGGGATGGACCCTGCCTGCTCATTCTGTCCCAGTCGGTCCAAAGCAAGATCTTATGTTTCCCAGAACCATTGTCCCACAGAGCCACAGACCCCCACTCTGACCAGGTATTGTCTTCCTTTGTATTCTGGTCAGGTTTTTTTATGGTTTGAAAGCAACCGTGAATTTTGGGGGACACAGTCACAGCCTGTCACTCATCTGAACCAAATAACAAAGATATAATAACCGTGTCTAAACCACAACTGCTATGCCTGGTGCATTTTTTTCCTATTTTCTTAAATAAGGATAGGTGAACATAAAAACCGAAGTATGTGAAGCAAAAGATTCAAAGAAAAATAAAAATCAGAACAGACACACGTCTTGAGGTTGACTATAGTGACAGAATCATGTATTCTGAAATTAATCAGGTACTTAGAAAAATTATTTCTCAGTATTTAATTTAAATTTATTTTAAAAAGAGAATTTATAAATAAAATTCAATGACAGTTAAAAATATTTAATTAAGTCAGCACTTTGGTCATAGTAATGCACCAGTTGCAAAGTATAGTTTACAATTTACATGTAATATTAAATCAATATTTAATAATAAACTCTGTGTAGTAATAATTTTAAAAGAATGAAGCTGATGGAAGTGTCTTTTGTGTGGTACCAACATTTGCTGGTTATTCCATGTTGCTTTTTTCATTCGTCTTTGGAAAAAAACCCAAACCACTGCCATTAAAAACATGAAAAATACAAACAACTTTCTGTAGCATCTATATGGGTTAGTTCACTTGATATCTAGATTTATTTTTAAATTTGTGATCAAGTTAAATATTATTTCATTGCAAAATTTTGTTCTCTATAGAGAAAGTACAACTGTATTCCCCTAAATGCTTAAGGTTCAAAAAATATGAGATTCATGCTCATAGTTGCAGATGTCTTTTAACTTATGCTTAGCCCCATCAATTTTTTTTTCCAGGACAACAATACTATTTTAAAGAGACATGTAATTGTGTTGCATTTTGAAAGCACTGTAAATTATGCACAATCAACAAAGCTATTATGTGACACTGCAGAATGTACAACTAATGAAAATGTAATCACCAGACCTTATCATTTTAGCTGAAGTTCTAATTTAATAATACAGTTTCATATCCCCAAGAGCTTTCTAACATTTATTTATCATGCCAATTTCCATTATCTAATCCAAAATAATTGTGTTGATTCTCCTAAATTATACTAATAGCATCCTGAAAAGGTCTACAGTTTCAAAAGGTTTATGACAATGTACACATATACATCACATTAATATGTCCATGCTGTACTTTTACCCATTAACAAAGGTTTTCAGAATTTATAATTTAACCTTGCAGATGTACTTTTCTGTGACCAGGCCACAGATTCAATTGGTTGCTCACTTTCATAAAACAAAGACTGCACCAAGAACACTGCATTCTCTTCATTTCAGATAGTTATCATTTGCAATATGATTTTCCATCTCTTGATGTCCCAATTCCAAAGCTCAGTTTGAAACTTAAGACTTCATTTTATGTTCATAAAATCAATGGCAAGGATCTACAATTATTAGGAAAATATTTCATAAATATTGCAAGACTAAACCTTAACTGTTGAAATTACTTGCTGACAGAACTTCCTCTTTGTGCAACTCCCACCACCTGTTTGAGCAAGGAGGGAGATGGAAGTGAGTGGTCAGTGAAAAAGGCTGACTATAGTTTGCCTTGATAACACAGAGAATTCTGGTTTAAGCCTCTTCACCCTCCATATCTATCTTGAATATTCAGAAATGTGAACATCTCAAACCTCTCTTGATACTACTTTCCATTCTAACCTGGAAACTCCCTAACCAAACAGTAACCAAGTACCACACAACCACTCACTCGTTCCCACACCAGTGGGATCAGGGAGAGAACTGGAAGGGTACAAGGTGGAGCACTCATGGGTTGAGATAAAGACAGTTTAATAGGGAAAGCAAAAGCCACACATAAATGCAAAGCAAAACAAGGAATTAATTCACAATCACTTGGGAAGATAAACACCATCACTCCAAACATCTACCACTTTTCACTTCTTCACCCAACTTTATATACTGAGCATGATGTCATATGGTCTGGAACATCCCTTTGGTCAGTTTGAGTCACCTGTTCGGGATGTGTCTCCTCCCAACTTCCCATGCATCCCCAACTTCCTTGCAACATAGCATTATGAGCAGAAAAGACCTTGGCTCTGTGTAAACCCTGCTCAGCAATAACAAAAGCATCTCTAAATTGTCAACCTGTATTCAGCACAAAACTAAAACACAGCCCCATACCAGCCACCATAATGAAAATTAACTCTACCCCAGCCAAAACCAGCACAGAAGGAAATGCACAGGCAGTAAAAGCACTGACAGGAAACCCGGGAAGAATACAGGGATACTGTTAGTATGTGTAGGGATGAGGTCATGAAATCTAAGGCATGGAGGTAACAGGACTTGGTAAAGGATTTGGAAAATAGCAAGATGGGATTCTATGCATACATAAGTCAGAAAAGAAGTGCACCTTCATCAGTTTTGCAGATGACACCAGGCTGACTGGTGCAGTTGATGCAACAGAAGGAAGAGAAGCCATCCAGAGGACCCTGGACAAGCTCAAGAAGTGGGCCCAGGAGGACCTCATGAAGTTCAACAGGTCCAAGTGCAAGGTGCTGCATCTGGGTGGAAGCAATCCCAGACATGAGTACAGACTGCAAGAAGAGCTCATTGAGAGCAGCCTTGCAGTGAAGGACTTGTATGTTCTCATGTGTGGAAACTGTGTCTGAGCCCACAGTGTACTCTGGCAACCCAGAAAGATGAGCGGGTCCTGGGCTGCATCAAAAGACAGGAGGCCAGTAGGTCGAGGGAAGTGATTCTCCCCCTCTAGCCCTAGTGAGACCCCGCCTGGACTGCTGCATCCAGCCCTGGGGTCCTCAGCACAAGAAAAATGTAAGCCTCTTAAATCAGTTCCAGAAGAGGGACAAAAAGATGATTTGTGGGCTAGAGCACCTCTCCTACAGAGACAGACTGAGACAGCCGTGGTTTTTCAGACTGGAGGAAAAAGCTCCAGGGAGACTCCATTATATCCTTCCGGTACTTAAAGGGGGCTTATAAATAAGAGGTAGAGCAACTTTTTACATGAGCAGATAGAATAAGGGAGAAGGATTTTAAA
Organism: Orthonyx spaldingii; assembly: GCA_013397795.1. NCBI lineage: Eukaryota > Metazoa > Chordata > Aves > Passeriformes > Orthonychidae > Orthonyx > Orthonyx spaldingii. Next base: position 315,586 of record VZTJ01005454.1, on the reverse strand, counting down.
CTTCAAGAGATTTAGATGAGATGTTAGGAAACAGGTCTTTTCTCAGAGGATAGAGAGGCACTGGTACAGATTGCCCAGCCAAGCTGTGGATGCCGCCTCCCTGGAAATGTTCAAGTTCATGTTACACAGGGCCCTGAGTAACCTGATGTAGTGGGTAGCATCCCTGCCCATGGCAGGGGGCTTGGAAGAAGGTGATTTTCAAGGTCCCTTCCAACCCAAGCCTTTCTGGTTTTTTTTATTAATGCATAAAACAAAAGTTCAATTTGCTAAAACAGCTGCTGCAGAGAATAAACATACATAATTCCATAGTAATAAAATAGCAACATTTATTCAAGTACTTTGTCATGTTTCCTCTCTAGTTCTAAGCAATAAGTTTCATTCTTGATATGGTATATTGCTAACCCCTTTTCCCCATACTGCAACATCCTCATTCATTCTCCATTACATAGAGATGAAAAATCCAAATAATCCATTATATCCCTTTCTAGCTTCTAAGGAAACTTTCTTCCCAGCTGTCTTTGGTTATACACTAGTTAGAATCTTATTCAGTGTAGCATAAGAAGATTTTCATAAGTATTCTCTGTAGCTTAAAGAGGAAATACAACCCCCACCCCAAGCTGCACCTCATATAGTTCACCACCCCCACTGGATCTACTAAGTCACCAGAATGACAAGAGATTTTTAGAGTAAGCAAAACACCCAGATCATTTTGCCTGGTACAGACACTAAATGCTTCTGTTCCTGTTACACACCTCCACCACTTCTTACTTATATGTGATTCCCCTGCAGCCTCGGGGAAGACAACACCAGAGCAGATAAACACATTGTAGCCTGTGTAGTTTCCCAGGACAGAGTAGGTAAATGTTTCCTGAAGGAAGATAGAGTCCTGCAGAGAGTCCCTGCTGGAGCAGATTGTCCTGACAAGCACTGCAGCACATGTGGAGGAAGGAGCTGCAGAGATGGATAGTTATGTCTTGATCTCAGCCATCACCCCCATTCTCCATTTCCATCTGTTGCCTGGGAAGGGGGAAGGTAGAAGAGTTAGGAATGAAGTAGTTGAGCCTGAGAAAAAGGGAGGATGAGGAGACAGTATTTCAGTCTGTGTTTCTCACCATCTTAACCTATTTTAATTGGCAATAAAAAACATAATTTTCCCAAAATCCGGTCTATTTTGCCTGTGACAGTAATTGGTAAGTGATCTCCTTGCCTTTATCTCGACTTGTGAGTGTTTACATCTTATTTTCTCCCCTGTGTCCTGTCAGGGACAGGGAGTGAGAGAGCAGGTGAGTGGGGTCTGGCAGCTGGCCAACCCATCACAGAAGTGTATCAGAGTTTGTGCTGATAGAAGTCACAGCAATAACCAAGTGTCTGTAGAACTCTTAACTAACTAGTAACTCTATTGCTATTATTTTGGAAATGGGTTATTTTCTAAAGAGACACTAACATTCTGAATCCCTGTTATTTTCCTGAGCTTCCTCTATACAGAAGTATAGCCCCTCAAATGGATATTTTACTGCTTGAAATGAGTTAAAGAAGTTGCTCTTGTAAAGGCTAGTGTTCCCCTTGAAACATAAACTGGGTTTTGAAAGAGACTGCAACTCTTTCAATAGATCAAAGAATGAACAAGCAGACCACAGATTTATTTAACAGTTAGGGAAAAGAGCCCATAGAGAGATACACAAACCACAGTCAGTCCACAAAACCCACCTGGCAAGCAAAAAGAGGCAAGATTCAAAATATTTAAGAACTTTATATAAATTTATGTAAGTCTTCTACAGCTAGGCTAACTGGAACAAAAACTAACTGATGGATGCAACAGAAGCAATCTACATAGGAAAACTTTTCTGTTTTGACAGGTTATTTCATAATTTTCTAATACATGAGTCCCTGAACATCTTAGATTCCTCTTATATGGTTATTATGAGAAATAAAATAGTCATAAACATATGAGATCATTCTTTGATTTATTGAAAGAGTTGCAGTCTCTTTCAAAACTCAGTTTACATTTCAAGGAGAACATATATATTAAATACACATTGCTGCTATAAGACAGATTTATTTAAGATTCCTTAATACAGCAAGGTATAAAAAATTAGAGGAAAAATCTCATGAAGGAGGAGAATAGATCTATGGGTACATCCCTGAAAAGAAACAAATGGGATTTCTTTATCTGAGGATTGCTGACATTGGATGGTTCATGTCCTTACAGCAAAACTCTCCTTTCTCCCTTAAGCTAGAGTGAGGAAATACATATTATGTACCAGGTTCCATCCTTTGCTATTTCCTGAACAGTATCTGAGGTTTGTTTAGGATAATACTAGTTGGTGCAGGCTGAAACCATAAGGTTCACGTCAATAAATGAATAGTAGGGGCAGTTGTGAGCTGGTACTCAAACTTGCACCTTGACAAAGTTTTATTTACTAACAAAGGCACAACATGCAATCCTTTCTGTAAAGTCAAATTCTCTTCTCCAGGCTGAACAAACCCTGATCCCTCAGTCTCTCTTCACAGATCAAGAGCTGCAGCCCTTTAATCAATTCAGTACTGAGAGTACTTCTGCAGCTTCTGCTTGTATAAAGAAAACAAACAAAAAACCAGCTAAAGAGCAGACTGATATTTGCAAACATTCATAAAACTCTGTCTTAGCTAGGATTATGCTCCCTTGGGTTAGCCATGTTAGCAGCTTTTCAGGAAATAAAATTAAATTGTAGTTATCCCATTACAGAACTACAGCATACTATGAGATAAAATAATGATTTTTTTTTTCTGTTTCCTCCTAATTCTTCCTGGAAGAAACTTAATTTTGTTTGTTTGGGAGTTTGGTTTTTGGAGGGGTTTTTTTGTTGTTGTTCTGAGGTTTTTTTTTTTTGTGATTTGCTGAAACATGTTCATGGAGATAAGGTGAGTAGTTGCAAGGGCAAAAATATGAAAACTGGCAGAAGATATGCTAAGAGAGGATTCTTTAGTCTTCCTTCACTGTTCCAGATAAGATGTTGAGACTGGCAATTAGTAATTTCTTAGACCCTAAACCAGCTCCTGTGTTGTTCTTCATTTAACAAAACAACCTTGTTACACAAGGGCTCTGAATGATCGGAAAGCATATTTTTAAGACCACTGTTAGCAGTTGAAATGTAAATAGTCTACATATTTATACCACAACATTGCATCTAGATAGATTTATCATGATCTAGAGAAACTGGGTTGAGTATTAGTGAATAAAAGCAAACATTCGTCACTTGAAGTTCTTTCTTTAGTTTTTCCCACCCACTTGACCTAGCAGTCTGTCAGTCAGATACTTTCCTCTTCATGAATCTTAGATTTCCCATACTCCTCACACTTCAGTTCTAGAATCTGAAGCAATTTCTGAACTGAAAGATGCAAAGAAATTAAGTACCATTCCAATCACAAAATCCTATGTTATATCAAGATTTTGCCAACGGTATGTTTGATTTGGTAAAGTGTCTGAGAAGGAGGAGAAAACTCTTCATAAGATTTGCTCAGGTTTGTGGTTTTTTTTAGCGTAAGATTTTGTTTGTTTCTTTGTTTATTTTTGTATGTTCACATTGTCATTATTTCCCTCATTTCAAATAGATTTTCTGTTTTTCTTTCTTGCACCCAGTGTTTCAGTATTTCAAATCTACTTACCTGTCCTATCTGTTTTTGAGTCAGCTGAGAGATCTAGGTTGCAATATTTGGCCACAGATGATGGCTTAAATTAACCTACTTATCTTAAAAGTAATGAATATTAAATTTATTGAACTGGTTTTCATTATCACCATCCTATAATGATCATAAATTGCCATTATCTTGCTACTTTTATAAAAGACGATTAAAAAGTTCTTTATAAATACATAAGCAACAAAATCCATTATTGGATGCAGGGGGGATATAGTGACAAAGAATGAGGAAAAGGCTGAGGTATTAAATGCCTTGTTTATCTCAGTCTTTAATAATAAGATCAGCTCTTCCCTGGGTATCCAGCCCCCTGAGATGAAAGACAAGAACTGGAAGCAGAATGAAGTCCCTGTAATATAAGAAGAAATGGTCAATAACCTTCTGTACCACTTAGGCACATACAAGTCTATGGGGCTGAAAGGGATCCACCTGAAAGTACTGAGGGAGCCAGTAGAAGTGCTCACTGAGCTGATTTCACAGTGTCACGGAATCAGAGAATGGGTGAGGTTGGAAGGTACCACAGTGGGTCATTTGGTCCGACCTCCTTCCTCAAGCAGGGTCATCCTAGAGCACATGGCATGAGATTGCATCCAGATGGTTCTTGAATCTCTCTGGTGAGGGAGACTCCACAACCCCTCTGGTCAGTCTGTTCCAGTGGGTGGTCACTCACACAGTACAGAAGTTCTTCCTGATGTTCAGGTGGAACTTCCTGTGCATCAGTTGCTGCCCATTGCCTCTTGCCTTATTGCTTGGCACCACTAAGAAGAGCCTGGGTCCATCTTTTTAGCACCCTCCCTTCAGATACTGATAGACATTGGTGAGATCCCCTCTCAGTCATTTCTTCTTGAGGCTGAACAGCCCCGCTCCCTCAGCCTTACCTCGTAAGAGAGATGCTCCTGTCCCTTAATCATCTTTGCAGCACTCCGCTGGTGCTGCATCAGAAGCTCTGTATCTCTCTGATGCTGAGGAGCCCAGAACTGAACTCAGCACTTCAGATGCGGCCTCACCAGGCCTAAATATAGGGACAGGATCACCTCTGTCGACCTGCTGGCAATGCTCTTCCTAATGCATCCCAGGATACCATTGGCCTTCTGGGCCCCAAGGACACAGTACTGGCTCACAGACAACTTGTTCTCAACCAGGATGTTAAGGTTTGATGGTTTTTTAAATCAAAATTTAAAAAAAAAAAAAGGAAAAAGAGAAATTTGAAGATTCTGAGGGGGGAATAATGTCTTGGAATCTATTCTAATTCATAGCTGAAAGTGGTTGATGTGTTATATTTTAAGAATGGATATTAATACTTAATTAACAGCTAGAACAATAACAGATTTAATAATAACATTCTCATTGAAGAACATGTTACACCATTCATCCACCTTTGCTATCACTCGTGTGGTAAGTTAAAAATAACTCTATCTCTGCTTTCAGTACATTATCTTGCGTCATTCATCATAACTAATATATTTTAATCAAAGTTGTCTTTACTAAAGTAAACACTCATTACATAAATACATAATTTTGAAAAGGACCTTAGCATTTCTGTAGTACAACATTCTGCTCAAAGCAGCATCAACTATTAACTAAGTCCATGTTGCCCAAAGCTTTGTGCTTTTGGGACTGGAAAACTTCCCAGGACAGAGAATTACAGCCCCTCAAGGCAACCTGTTCCATGGCTCAACCTTTCTTTTTTTTTGTGGATTTTTTATTACTAATGTCAGGTCAAAACCTCTCATTTCACCTTATGATCTTTTTTTTTTTTCCCAACTGGTATTTTATTCAATTGTAATACATAAATGAATTATAGTGATGGAAGTTAAAGGGAGTAACAAATGCCTGTGGTAACTGAGAAAGGACTTTAGTATTTACAAAAATGGAAACTAATATCAGAGATGAGTTGATGAACCTAATGATCCAAAGGTAACCATCTACTGCACCCTTTTAACGCTAAAACTCTGCAAATAACTCATGAAGTAGTTTAACTGTATAAGCATAAAATCATATGACATCCATGGTATATATTAAGCAGATCATGCACTTTTACTCAGTTGAGTTTATTAAAATGTCAGTGAATTAAATCATTAGGCTAATGTTAATTAATGATTATGCAAAAAAATTAGCCCAGCAGGTGACCAGTGTATCTGCTTAAGGTGAAAATCAGCTTAATTCCTGTCTTAAGTCTTTCATGCTATTAGGTTATAAGTAGAATTTTAAGTAAGTATAACAAAATTGTTAAGTTTCATTATTGCATCTTAATAGCTATACTATATATTTGATCTGTATGGAAAATAAAAAGAAATTCTATTTGTAGAATAATGACTTGAGCTGATTGAAAACATAATAAAGAGCAAATTTAAATAATATTTAGGAGAGAAGAACAAAATTAAATAAAACAATATGCATCTACAAAAGTTTCTGGATAATATAAAATAACTATAAATATAATTTAAATATGAATTTGCAGGAAGGAAGAGAAGTGAGCAAATAATCTTCCTCAAAATGCTGTGCTGGTAGCAGAAAGCTTTCCCCTTCCCTCCACGACATTAAACACCTGTGGAACACAATCAAGAACTGTGGACATAACTCATATGCCTGGTATTAGCATTATCTCTTTTTGCACTAATCCTGAAAACTGAGGTAATAAGAGAATCAGAGTATGGAAAATTTGCAAATACAGCAATCAAAGGCATCTCTGTTCCTGCTTGTTACTATCATTAGTATCTGTTGCAGTTTTTAGATGCTGATGGGTGTTGTTCCAGGAAAAGCTCTTACCAGCTATGTTTTATTGTGGTATAGATTACTGAGGAGAGTTTATTCACCTAGAGAGACAGGTGATTAGAGAGCAATGGTCATTTCTCACAATTATGTTGAGTACAGAGTTCATAGTAAATTGTTACCCTAAAATGAGCCTTTCAGAGAGTCAGAGCTGATGTTTTGCATCCTTTGCATCAACCGTGCCTGTAAAGTGTTCAATGTTACTGTCTCATCTCATCTTTCGTACAGCAAAAGCCTAGAACTTGCAGAACCTGTAATCTGATTGCAAATGTAATTTTAGAGTAAGATAACTTGTGTGAAAACAGCCAATTTTTGACAATTCTACTTGGATATAGCATTAGAACAGCCACTGATCTACAGCTGTATCACTGGCTTGGGTTGTTTGTGACGGGTTTTGCTGTGTGTTTCAGCAGCATAGAAACTGATTGTTTCAGTCCTGTAAATATCTTCTAGATGTCCCAGTTTCTTAGCTGTCCACTCATTCAGGAGTGAGCTATTTATGCTGTATCAGTCAGTTGTAGCTCTATTTTCAGGTTAATAAATTAAAGGAAATCAATTCCAAATTGTCAGTAAAGAAGTAGATTTAAGATTACTTGTATTTTTCAAAGAATTCTTGTTTTCTGCATTTGCGCATTAAATGCATAGTCAAAATGCCCTACAAGTAGTTCTTTTTTTTTCCCCTACCTTTGCTCTCTTCTTGCATCTATGACCTACCAGTGATCAGGGTTAATTTAGTTTAATTTCTTGGAGAACTTTTGTTCACTGTCATCTTAGCAAGGGATGTAGGTCTTAAATCATCAAGTTCTGAGCCAGTAGCACCAGAGATCATTTTGACTGTCACTCGTCAGTAGAGTAAAAGCTATATTCAAAGATATTCTTCAATCTTTAATAAAACTTTTTATATATCGTGTTTTCTTAAAAATTACCTAAATGTCTCTCTCACGGATTTGTACGTTTAACAGGTAGGAACAACACAATATTGCCCAAAATATGTGCAATATTTGAGAATACAGGGAGAAAGAGTTTTCAGGTTGCAAGGTGACCTGAAAGGCATTCACAATTACTTGGTTTTAGGAAAAAAGCTTTTAATTCTCACCTGAGAATATTTGGAAAGAAGTAATATTTATCTTCAGGCTAATATTTTTATTCTGTAACTAGAGAAGATTTCTCTGTGTTGTGAATGTATTCTGGTGTACCCACACAAAGACAAATTCTTCTGTGTTTAGTTGAGTGCCTCAGTTACCTTTAGCTGACAGTTCTTTTTCTGCAGAATTGCTTTTTCATTGCCAGTAGAGGGAGCACAGGCCTTTGGATTTTACTAGACAAAATAAGTGAAAATAACAGCTGGATTTTATATTCTAAACACATTTTTATTTCATTAATTAGCAAAGAGTAGTCAATTAATATTAAATAATCAAGATTTTAAAGCTGTTTAGTTATTATGGTCATTCAGAAAATACTAGTGTGACACTTGTATGAAAATTTAAGGTGAGGTGCCTGCAAGCAATTCTTTTACAAGGAAAAAATTACTGCCTGGCATTCATAATCTGAGGGAGTTCTTATAAGCAGTCCTTTAAAATCAATTTGAACATAATACAGAATCAGTCTTTACCTACTTAACCTTTAAAATATGCAATAATTTTACTCAAAGAAGATAATCAGAATAAAGAGACATTTAGTATTGTAATTAATATTTCATGCAGCGGTTTTCCTGTTAAAGTTTTTCAGTGAAAACATAATTTTGTTTTTAACATATTGAATTTACATTTTTGTGGGAACAACAACTTTTGAGTAACTTAGAAATTAGTTCTTAAATTACAATATACTTGAAAATAACATTATCTCTTTTTTTCCTGTATTTTCATAGCTTGTATTGCAATGAACTTTTATCACTCCTTTGCATTACAAGCTGTCAAACAACAGGGTGTCTTATTTCATAGACTCTTAGCTGCATTTTATGTTTTGATTTTTTTCTATATGTTCTTGCTCTATTAAACTTTAATCTTTCAATCAGGAAAACATTCCAAACACAATAGATTATGTAGGAGTTACAGCTACTTGGAAGTTCTCAAGACATATAATTTCTGTAATATTTCATATTTTCTAGCATCATAGCTGTAGACCAGTGCAGGTTATTTGATTGCTGGTGGATGTTTTTTTGACTAGTAATTAATCACTGCCAAACCCCTGAATAGCCGATAAAAGATATGTTAGGTATGGCTTCAACTCCCAAGTCAACCTCTCCCTGTTAAAGGTTGATGGCAATCAATCACAGATTATGGTTTAGTATCACATAAAGCATCTGTTTGGTTGTTGTTGGTTGTTTATGTTTTGGTGTTTGGTGTTTTTCTTGTGAATATGGGCTATAAAGGATACACATATATTAATTTCAAGGTAATTGGCTTATCAGCATACATTAATAGGCAATAATTCTATCATTTTGAAGGTAAGTAATTTGGAAATTGGTCTTCTGGGGGATTCTGAGCATAGCCTAATAACATTTACTTCCGCTCTACTTCTTTTAAAGAAACCCTGCTTTTGCTGTTTCTTTCTTGTACAAAAACAACCCCCAACACAAACACTACATGTAGATTTATTTTCTTAGTGTCTATTGACATGGATATGCACTTTATATATGTCTCTATACTTTTATTTCTCTACAGCACTTAAGAAAGTAGTTCGCTGTGACTTCTGGGTCAAACTTTAAATTAGGACACAAAACTAAACCTCTTGTATATATGTATTTAAAACCAAAGGATGATGTTATCATAGCTGAATGTTTTAACTCTCAACATTGTTATCACTCCTGCTGCCCCAAAACTCACCTAATTCTCTTTTTACATCTGGCTGATACCCTTTGGTTTGTGTCTTTTTGCTTTTGTCAATAAGACAGGAAATGATGTCTAAGCAGACAGCAACTCAACTCGTCTTCTCCTACTTCTGTCCCTTTTTTTTCCCCTGAAAAATGCAATGAAAACATTGGCATTCATTTTTAACAAAATATTCCCTAATATTTCTAGGGGTCTGGAGATTTGTTTTCTGGCCTGTGGACACCCTCTGTATTGTGAGTTTAAGTACTCACAGAGGGCACACAGTAATTAAAATCCTATTTTTGAATTTTTCTCAGTGTAGGAAAATGATCCTTTCACCTTCTATGGCCAACGTTTCCCATAATGTCTGACTATGATTTCAGTACTTTCCACTGGTTTTAAGTTGTATTTTCAGATATTATTGAGGATTAAAACTCAGAATATCCATATATCTATGAAGATATGTGTACATTTATAAGTTTTTAAAAGCAGGCACTAAAATTGCAAGTTATTTTAAATGTTCTTCTATTTTCTTTAAAAGTATTCAGAATACTTTTATAACAATAGAATACTTTTATAGCAACTCAATAGTATAGCAATTCATATTTTCTAGATAACTTCCACCATAGATACTTACACAACAGAAGTAATTAGTGATTGAAAACTATATATTATATTGTCTGAATGGATTTACATAAAAAATGTTTCTTTTAAAACAGCCATGGAAAATTGGTATCCTGTTTATATATTCCCAGCAAAATGGTTATATAGTTTACATTTTGATTCAATTTATTATTTTTTGTATTACTTTAGAAGATTGAAAATGTCTGAGTGAAAGTCTTTTTTTCTATCCAAAGTCAAATATTTTCCCTACTCTAAACACTTGTTAGAAAAGATAAAACTCTTTAGTTCACATATCTGTAACATGATAACGGATAATCCTTTCCCTTCAAAGCTGAAGATTGAGGGGTGAAGGAGGGATCAAAAAACCACCAAAACCAAATAATTCAAGTGGGAAAGAATTATCCCCATTTTTCAGATGAAGAACTGGAGCATGATTTTCAATTAGTTTGTGTACTGAGAGGTCTAGAGGATGAACTAAGGTTGACGTTTGATAGACCGAGGGAAATTTCTTTATGTATTCTTCTGGAGTGGAAATAATACTCTAAGGATACAGACAAATGCTTGTGAAAATGCAGCAGCAGATTTTTCACTCTGTTTTCCTGTAATGAAAGCAGAAGAAAAAAACTCTAAGGTGCCTTTTAAAATGGACTTATTAAATAATAATGAATTTCATAAGAAATGTAAAAAAACCTCTGATCAAATCAAATCACCATTGTCCCACAGCTGAAACAACAATTTATAGTATGCAAAGCATATTTTATAGGTTGTTTTCTATTATTTTTTCTTTTTTCTACAATATTCCCTTTTTCTTTACTGACATGTTTCATGCAATGATTACCAAATTATGATATTGTCATCCTAAGTTTTCCTGTTAAATAGATAGTTAAATAGTTAAATATTCCAGGTTTATATTTCTGTTGTTTCTATATACCACTGCTTCACTTTTTTTTTCTTATTTTTCTGCTATGTCAAGTGTAATTATCTAGAAATTTTTTCCTATACCAACTGAAAAGTTTCTTCCCCACTTATCAGTCTAATTTCTCCTAATAAACAAGAAACAATCAACCAGTCCTAAACAAAATTTTTGTTCTAGTGTTTTTGTTAATAAAATATATTCTTTTTTCTGTGAAGAGGGTTAAAGTGAACTTCAGCAGAAGAGCCTTCATTGTCAGAGATGTAGTACAAGAGTCAGAAACACCTCAGCATCAGTTTGAGGAATTTTGTGTGCCTCTCAGATGGGTGATAAGCACATAGATCATTATATCATATTTCTCCTAACTTTTGCCACATTTGGTTTGCTAGAATGGCAAATCTAAGTCTTGGAATTCACAATGAACCTGAGACCTGTAGAAACACAACTATTTTCACGTAACTTCAGTTAAATTTCCTCAGAAAAAGGCAATCAATAGTAGTTTAATATAGAACAAATTGGTAACTCCAACTCCTATAATAGTCTTCATTATGAATAAGCTTTAAAATGCTTATAACAGTTCTTGTCACTGACTGAGGGTTTGACTATTAATCTTAGTAAACAGAATCATATAATGGCTTGGCTTGGAAGGAACCATTCAAGATCATTTAATTCCACCCCTGTCCACTGACATGGGGAGGAACATGTGACACGTCTTTTCTCTACTTGTTCTGCACCTGTAAGAGAATAACTAGAGAGTTGATGGATTTCTGCACAGTTTTCCTTTTTGTTTTGAGAGTCACAGAACAACTGCATAACCAGAGACCACTCTGGTCTCAGCAATCTCTCTTTCTCTCCATCTTTTCTAAAACATAACAGTATATTTACAAGGTTGGCCTTGCAAGCTTTGTAAACTTACGGAATCAAAATGAGCTTTTTTCCACCATCTCATTAGCTTTAACATATTTTGCTTTTGACCCTAAGTTTCTCTATAACTGAGATTTAAATTTTATAGGCAGAAACCTCTATTTCCTCTAGTATACTGAACTAGTCTAATTAAAGATTTCACTGCTGTTGCTCTGTTTACTAAAATCCTTTTTCTTGTAGATTTTTCCTATATTTTCTTGTAGGTTCATCAAGCCTGTTATACATTTGCAAGTAGTTCAGAAAATCATTACCTAACTCCTTTAATATAATGTCATTCATACCATACTAACCTCTTGACTTATATATGTGAAAGTTTTTTACAATACTTTCTTATCTACTTTTATCAACAGCAATATTGACCTGGTGTTCATTAATTCCTAATTTTCAGAAAACTTTCATCTTTTCCTAGAAGGATTTTTTAAAAATTATGGTAGAAGTTTAATTATTTTAGAATTATCATTGAGTTGCTTGCACTCATGAATGCTACATTTCTCATCTCTACTGCCTTCCTTGCTTTCTAAACTTATTTTCTGATCTTTTAGTGAACACTCCCTTGTTTGGTTGGTTTTTTAAATTTCCTTGGCAAGCATCAATTTAAGGAATTGTGTTATCATAGAACATCCAGAAATGAGACCATGGACTTAGCAAAAATTATCCAAAAATCCTTGATAAAACCTTTCTTTTTTACACATGGGATTTCCAAATATATAGAAACAATGAAACATCAGCATCCCGCTGTGTCTATAAATTAAAGGAATTGGATGAAGCACAGTGTTAAGATTTATCTAGGCCAGATAATAGGTGTAGACGTTCAATGTGAATAAGGTTTTCAAAATATATCTGAAGTGGATTATAGTTCTATCTAATCTATGATTGCTTTACTTCTTTCTTTATTTCCTCCATCTATATTTCTTTATAGAAGTCTGGGCAGGCAACTAAAAGTGTACTGCACATCCACTGCACAAAGTTGTAGCATCACAGAAGCAAACTGAAAACCTGGTAATTTATTTGTTGCCTTTTAGTTTCTTCTGTTGTTCTGCATTGCAACTTTTGGGAAGAATGATTCATATGTTAGACCCATGATCACTTTACCTGAGGTACTCGGCTCTTCTGGTGTTTTTCAGGATAGGATTTTTTGTTTGGTTCTCATCCATCCTCATCACCTTGCAGTGACAAGATACAGTGGTTTTATTTTGATGGCTACCTGTGCAACCATCTATGACTGTAGCTAACTTTTTTCAGTCTTCTCTATGGACTACAGTCTAGTTTCCATGGATGAAAGAGATGATTGCCCAAAGTGGTTTTCTACCATTTCTATCATTGATGCACTTGTCACTTTCCTATATCTCACTGTATATGTAATCATAACAAACCTCCATTTTCACCTTCTTAGACTGTTTGAACTCTGTTTCAAAACAGAAATCCTTATCAGTCTTGGGAAATCACACTTCTTTTTTAAAATATTTCTTACAATCAGCAACTGGAGAGTTGAAGCCTTCAGGAACATATGTGTATATTTATATGTTCTTGCTCTACTGAGTGAACGTTGTTGACAGATCTGACAGCACTTCCTCAGAGATGCAGAAGTAATAGTAAACAAGATGGCTGGAACTTGTATGTTAGAGTGATTTTAGTTGGAACTATAATAATATAGTATACCTCCTTTTTTTTAATATATAATTTGGACTGTTTCAGTGAAACAAGGAGTTATTCTAACTAAATTCCCATACTACTTAGACACTATCTAGTCCATTTTCCCCTATGATGAGCAGTAATATCTTCAACTAGATCATGCTGCTCAAAGATCCATCCAACCTTAAACAATTCCAGTGATGGGGCATGCACAACTTCTAAGGGCAACATTTTTAAGGGTCTCACCACCATCGTAAGGAAGAATTTCTTCCTAATATCTAATCTAAACCTACCCTCTCTTAGTATAAAACTGTTGGCCCTTGTGCTGTCACTACTGACCTTAGCAAAGAGTCTCTCCATCTATCCTATAAAAAATAAAAATAAAATAAAATAAATCACAACATAGAAACATAACAAGGTTTATTGAAAGTTTTACCAAAGCAATCTACACTACAAGAGTGAAAGAAAAAATTACATTAAATTGCAGGCAATGATACTTTTCAGTGTCACAGAGTGGAGAAGTGATAACAGCTGACAAATGGAAATGGTCACAAATGCAGAAAAGAATCTCTAATTGTGTGATGTTCCTTCTTTTTGCATCTATAGGATCATTCTTTTCACTGGACCTCAAGAGTGGCAAAATTTTTGTAATAAAAATTTGGTTTAGAAGTAAATAAATTAGCTACATTTCTAAAATTAATTATATCTCAATTTTTCCCCTCTTTACATCAATATCAGAAGAAATCTTATCATTTTCCTATTATATTACAAACTTTATTCCTGAGAGTTACAGACTGAGCCACACATCCTAACTTCTACTATCTCTCTTTCAAGTACTTAAAGAAGCAAATCAATAAAAATATTTATTTTGTCTAATCTAAACATTATCAAGACTAATTTCTCAGCAAACAATTTCGAATCCTAATGCAAGTATATCACAGGCCTCTTAAATATTCTTTGTATGTTACTTCTAGCATTGGATAATTTTATAAAGTGGAAGTGTAATTTGTGTTTGGAATGGAGTTGCTTAAACCTATCAGTGTGCCCCATAACACAGAAAAAATGGGATCAGTTTGACTCTTTTGTTTTCCTGAAAGGGAAAACTTTTGAACTCTTTGCTGGTTTCCTTTTCTTTAGAATAGTAGTGTTATATATGCCACACAATTTTATTTTGTATGACAGGAAAAGTAATTTTAGATGGCTTTGAGAGGCTGGACTGATTAATGACTCAAACAATCCACTTAAGTGCCCAGGTGCAGAAGGTGTGCACACCCCTCACAAGAAGCTAAAGCTGAGTGTTTAACAGGATAAGGGAAGAGGCTGAAAAGACGCAAATTCTGGGATTTTTTTTTTTTTTATCTTGCTAATGTCCTCTCTTACATAATGACTCAGCTGTGAAAACTCCCCTCGAGGAAAGTACTGGGACATTCACAGGTGGCTAAAGGTATTCACCCCTTCTGATGGGCCAGAGTTGACTCAGCTGTGCTGAGATGAGAGGCGGCTGTGGCATCCACAGTTTTATATCATTCACTGTGAAACTCCCTGCCCCAGAAAACTGAGAGCATATAAGGCATAGAACTGATGTTGTGTGTGCTTCTTCCACATTTGATAGATCAAGACTGTAACCATGGCTTTGATCAACAGACAATGAAATTTCAAAAGACAAGCCTTGTCATGGGATCCAATGGTTGGTAACTGTATATCTTTCTACTTTTATTCCTTCTCTTTCTTTTTCCTATTTTTTTCTGTCTCTCTTTACCTCACATTTACTGTTAAATAAAACTCTGTACATTTGACTTTAGCATATGGTCTTGTTTGTACCTCAGTTTAGGCAGAAGCATCTTTCTAATAATTGTAATAACTGGATGTTAACAATGGTTAAAATGAAAAACTCCCCTTGAAGAGAGTCTTAGGAGATTAATACATTTGTAGTACTTCGGTTGAACTAGATTATACTGGTATATGTCTATCACACATTGCAGAGAAAATTAGTATGGTATCGTGTAAATATAGTTCCAACTAACACACACTGCAATGGAATTACTCATAAGATTAGTTTTTAGGTTGGTTAAGTCAAGTCTACTTCATGTAAATAAAATGGAATTTCTTAATAAACAAACCAATGAACAAGGATGAGGAAGTGAAATCATAATTTTTTTTCTTTTTAGACAATACATTGCAGAGACCTATTAAATTGAGTCACTTATTAAATTGGATAACATAGTAATGTCAAGTCCTGCAATTTAGCACATATAATGTTTGGTGATTTATAGTTATGTAATTATGTAAATGCACACAGAAACACACATTGACCCTCACACACAAAACTGTATTAAAAAACCAAAACAAAATGTTTAATGCTTAGTTGGCCCTATATGGAAGATAACTTACCACCCAGTTTCTCAGTCCCCCACCCACAGTGGAATGAGGGACAAAATCAGGACAAAAGTGAAAATGACTTGTTAGTGAGATAAACACAGTTTAATAAGTGAAGGGGAAAATTAGAAAAAGTATCAAGTGATTCAAAGATTAAACAAAACCTTACCACCTCCCACCAGCAGATTGATGCTCAGGCAGTCTTCCAGTAACAGCTACCTTGGATCACAACACCCATTACACACCCAGTTTTACTGCTCAGCATGATGCTATGTGGTATGGAACAACTCTTTGGTTTTTTGGGGTCTGCTGTCCCAGCTGTGTTCCTTCCTAACTCCCTGTGTGTCCCCAGCCCACTCACTGTGGGCAGAGTGGGGAAAAAGAAGACCTTCATGCTGTGTAAGCAGTGCTCAGCCACAGTTTTAGCACTGGTGCATGAACCCTGTTTTAGTCACAAATTCAAAACACACCTCCATATCAGCTTCTATAGGGAAAATTAATTTATTCCCACCTGAACCCAGTAGAAAGAGTCTGCTGTCAATAATGTGTGCTCAACTTTAGATGACTAACATTTCAAATATCTGAGTTTTTGTTTGTATCTCCTTTTTGTTTGAAAAGGAGAGATATATTTAATCTTGGTTATGGTTACAAATACTATTGAAAATCATGTATTTATTTTCTTGTTTGGAGAATGGCATCTGCTCACTTATGGCTCCCTCCCAGCACAGCGGGATCTGCTATGTGCTTAGAATTAGTGGGCAGATAGTCCATAGTAGAAGGACACGGTATTTCCACTTACTTGATAGTACAGGGGCAGAATTGTCTGGATGTGCCCTGACATGAGCTGATTTGTGCTTGTTTAGCTGTAATTACAGTTTTCTAGCAGTCAGGTAAGTATTTTCTAAATTTCTTTTCATTTTATTTTATATAAAAACAAGTAACTGTTTTCTGTCAGCTGAGCTGCCTATGACTAGAATAAAATGTGGCATGAAAAAATGGGAATACAAGAAAAGTATTTCAGGCTAAAGAAGGGCAATTTGGTGTTATTTGGGTAAAACAAGTTTTAGAAATGAGAGGGTTAAAAAAAAATTTGGAAACTATGAAATGGTGTGTACTGTTTTCAGGTAACATAAAATAAACCCCTGCAGTCTCAAAACTGAGGAGAAAGAAACTAACATCCTCTCTTTCTGATGGAGAGGAGGAAGAAGCTCTTATCATGAACACCACCTGTCAAAGACTACAGGATTCTAATGACTGACTTTATCCCTCTGACTGAAATCAACAGCCTTATGACTTCGAAGAAAACTGGAAATTTGAGCAAAACACTAGGAAAGTGGTAGATGACATGAAGGTATTCTTCTATAGTAGAATTTTAACTTTGTTATTAATGTACTAATAATTTGAACAATTCAACTACTAAAATTGTAATCAATCATAAAGTTTTGCCTTCCCTAATCAAGTATACTCCACTTTTGTACATGAAATAATTTTGACCATGAGAAATTGCATAAGTGTCCGTGGTAAAAACATGACTAAAATTCAGCTCTTTACTGCAGCATTCAGTTGCCTGTACTACAAAAATGTACTGGGGACTTTTTCACATTTGCTTTTTGTCATTTCACTTATTGGAAAAAAAAAAAATCATTTTTTGTAGGTTTGGGGTTTTTTTAAGAAACTTCCAGAAAATATCATCATGTACTTGGCTCCTAGAAACTTGACAGCAATTTCATTTTTTGGGAAGAGTCTCCTCTGAGCATGAAATTAAAGCTAGGTTCTGGCAGAGAAGTCATTCCATTAATGTTACAACTGACAATGCCCAGTTTCTTTTGGGTTAGTGTTCTTCAAGTGATTGAATTATCAGGATTATATTGAGAAGTGATACTATCAGCATGAAGAAAATATCTTGTAATACTGAGAGATTTGATGACAACAGGCACACATTTGACAGAATAAATCCATCAGTGATATTATCTGTTCTCTACCTGGCCATATACTTGCGTTAAATATATAGCAAGGTATTTATATTTGAGGCCTCTGTAAGTCCATCAACTTTCCTTGGAATATTAACATGTTTACTAGGGAGGGGCCTTATTGACATTTTGTTTAAATGTAAACATATCCAAGCCAGTTCTCCCAGGTTTGTATAACACTGTTTGAAATAAATAGGCATGATTCCTTTTTTCAATTCAATTTATCCTAATGTAGTGACCTGAACAGGTGAAATAGAAACATGTTAGGATGTACAGTCCTCTCCTGTCCAGGCTGCTGGTTTACCTGTCAAAGACTACATCATTCTCCACCTAAGTCAGGCACTGACAAAAGACATTTAATATATTTCTGTTTTCACAGAAATTTGCTGAGAAACTATTGCTTTGAAGCCATAGAATTATAGAATAATTTAGGTGGTAAGGATCCTCATAACTTTTCTTCCTCTCTGCTCTAGACAGGTGCAGTTGTGAGGTCAGACCAGGTTTGGTCCAGTTTATTTCAGGGCTTTGTCCAGTCAGGTGATGAAAACCTCCAAGGGCAAAGACGGCATAACTTCTCAAGGCATCATCTTCCACCACTAGGCACTCCTTGGGTGGAAAAATCTTTCAGATCCAAGTCTGTCATGTGCCTCCTTAGGCCCACTGTCTTTCATCCTCCAGCTACGCACTGCTGTGAGGGACCTACCTCTGTCTCTTTGATAACAGGCCTTCCTGCTCTTAGGTTCCCCCAAAATTTGTCTCTTCTCCAGGCTAATCAAATACTGGCCCCTCAGGCTCCCCTAACACAGTAAGTGCTATTGTCCCAAGCATCTCAGCAGATGAATTTGTCTGGTGTGAATCTCCTGAATTTGTCCCAGTGTGAATCAGTCTTTCTGGCTTTGGGGGTACACTGAGATCCAACACAATGCTAAGATCAGTCTCTGTATACTTTCACATAACTATTACACAGCATAGAAATGCTTTGTGACTTCTAAGTTTTAAACAGTTTTACCTATGCAAAAATTCATGCATTCAAGCTCACTGGCCTTGAATCAATCTGAGATTTCTGTTCACATCTGGATCTCAAAGTAAAATTCAGGAGATGTAAGCCCCAGCAGATTAAACCCCTCTACATAACAAATCTTCTGTAGACAGCAATGGAGTTTTTTTCATTCCTTCATTAAAGTCTACCAGCTGTATTTCTAATATTTGGCTTTTAAATTTCCAAATACTATCATTAACTTCCCCAAATTTCCTTTGCTAATAAAAGGGACAGGATAAATTTTCTAATTATCCTTAACATCTTATATTGGAGTATTTACTAACACAGATGGCTTCTTTTAGCATATGGTTCATTTATTTGGTGTTACTAGTACATTGAAAATATATTAATTACCCATGGTCAGTAGGCATTTTAATTACTCAGACTTCATTTATTCAGTCACATTTTATTCACACATTTTTGTGACTGTTCTTTAAACAGTAAAAATGATAGTTTTTCTTTCTTTTTTTTCTTCCCCCCTCTCCTTGCATGCAGTATGCAGCATGTGTGTGAGTATGTAGGATAAATATTTGTCTATGTGTACATCCTTTGGAAAGTTCAGTGCTTGAAGAATTCTTTGATAGGACTACAGAGTGCTGTAAATGGTCATTTCACAGAACTTGTCCTTTCAGAGAGAATCCTGACAATGATTTTTCATTTCCTAAATGAAAGGAAAAAAAAAAAAAAAAGATAAGCATGTAGACGTATTTGCTGCATCTCTTTACAGCAGCAAATCTGTCTGTCTAGAAATGGGATAGGCATGTAGTGGTTGATGAATGACCTATGAGTTTCATTGAGAGCTAAACAGTGAAGGCAGGAGTACCCTGCCTTCTTTATGGTATGTGTTTTCATCATTTAAATACCTGTACCATGGCTTCAAATTCTTTATTAAAGGCAGGCATGAAAACATTAATTTTTTGGAACAAATTAATTTTTTCCTGGATGTTTTCGTAAGAGAAACAAAGTCATATACTTAGAGGTGAATATAAAGCTTCCATTTAAATTAACCTTTGTCCTTCTAAAATTAATTGTATATGTATTCTACAATGTTTTGAATATTATATTTTCTTTCAGAGGGAATTCTAGAGCAGGGTTATAACTACTTCTATTTACAGTTACAGGCTAGTTGGTCAAGGATTTTGAGAAGCTCTGGAGCAGACCACATAAGCAGCTTTATTGAAAATATTTTTCAGTGAATTATTGCTAATGGTTTTGGAGTAAAATTATACACCTCTCTAGGGTTATGCAGTACAGCAAGCACCTTGACTGTTAGTCCAGCTTGGCTTGATTTCTTCAGGGTCATGAGTCTTACAGCCATCTTTGATCTCTGGACACTCCATACAGATCATGACTTTCATCCTTAGCTCTCAGATACAAGCTCAGCTTCTTGTAATTACAGTGGAAGTGTTTCACAAATCTATCATTTGTTTTCAAACATAACTTGTACCTATGCAAGCAGTACTAGTCTTTCAGTCTGTTACTTATTGTTATGCAATTTGCATAATTTATTGTTCAAGATTTTCTGTTCACAGAGATTGATTGGTCACGTTAAAATACAAACTTGTGCTTATTTCCTGTGTATTGAACAGTTTTGATTACTGACACTAAGCAAATTTTTGCATTGACAGTATTTTAGTTTAGAAAACAAATATGTGACTAATCTTGATTTTAGACAAGACTTACAATTTTCTGTGGAAATCCTAAATCTAAATAGGACTTCTCCACAAGACTTCTGCTGAATGCTGAGTGAGATTGCCTCAAAAATCCAGCAGTTACATTTTCTAAGTAAGCATGTTGTACATTGGTTGTGCAGTGAATGACAGACTCAAGACAGAAGAGAGTGTACCTCTGAGCCTTGGTAATGATGGAGGCATCACAGAGATGAAGAGACACAGAGACCAACATGGGAATAATGAGGTACCCTGAGAATCACATGATAGATATGAAAAAATCCCTTTCCTGGAGAAATATACTGGTGCTGAGTGTTCTGCTACCAAAATAACAGCAACTGTAGAGCAACTAGGTAAGCGAGGAATCCTAGAATCAAATTTGGATTAGTTTTTTGAGGCTAAAATTTTCTGAAGTAATTAATTAAATAAAAATTTTGGTAGATTTTTCTCTCATAGTTGGCTAAGGATCTATCTCAAGCAATAATGAGAAAAAATACACAACCCTCTAGGTTTTGGATAATAAAGAATTTTTCTGTCAGAGTCCTGAGTGCATCAATAGGCCTTAGCTGGCCTGATCAGCCTATAACTGTGTTTTTTCCATAATTCCTTGCAACCTTTTCCCCAAGACTGAGCAGATTGTGTTGAAAGCCAGCTATGACATAGTGCAGTTGTGTGACCTTGGACCACACATCTATAAACACAGAAAAAAAATTCCAGAAAGAAAAGTGAGAAGTAGAAAGTCATATACTGCCAGAAAGCTGTCAAATGCTTTACCTGGACCCCTGTGTGTGCAAATTCTGCCTATTGATCTTCACATTGCGTTTAGACTCAGTCCTTATCTGAGCTACAGCAGAGGTGTGCTGTGTCTGGGCCTTATTTCTTGTTGATCTCAGCACTTTCCTGATAATTTGAATTCCCAGCTTGGCTTCAGGTCTCCTATGGATTTACCTGGTGATTGTTGGGCATTCAGCTGACCCCAGTCACCACTGACATTCCTGCCCTGGTACCGAGACTTCACTACTTCAAAACATCAGATTCTAAACTGAGCAAGCATTGTAGAATATTTTTCTGTGCAAGAAACACCTGAGGATTTTGACGAGAGATGTTTTGCTTTGGAGTTCTAATTTATTCTACTTATAAATATGAACAAAACAAAATTGGCAGGCATAAGAAGCCAACACACAATGCATAAAAATTCATATCACCTTAAGTTCTGCTGCTTCTATTGGCTATTATATGCAAACAACATTTTTAATAATAATAATATGTAATAATTGCATAATGAGAGATGCTGGAAGTATGCTTTCAATCTATTCCAGAAATCCCAGTTCCATTTAGTCTTTAAATCTTGACTTCAAGGGGAACTTGATCTAACCTTTTACAAAATTTTTGTACCCAATTTTTATACCTTTTTTCCTTTCATTTTAGCTCCAGTTTTGGTTTATTTTTTCCCTCCACCATACAGGTGGTAAGAGGTCTTGGGTTTCTCATATTGAACTTGGGTTTCTCATATGAAAACATGCTTTGCTACTTCTCCTTCTGCCCTCCAGAAAATATTGCTTCCAAAATTTGCATTTTCATAGCTCACTAATCTTAAAGAGTTCATGAATACATGCAGGGATCTGACAGATGTAAAATTGGGCTGCACAGTATGTAGGAATGCTGATGTTTTATTAAATGTTAAGTGATTACCCAGAGTATAGAATCCAGAATGACAGGATAGTGCTGTTCTAATCTTCATTTTCTGTTTCAAATTCTTCTTTAAAACTATTCCAGTCTGGAATTTACTCTGAAAACAGTTATTAGTTACTCTTTTAGGGTTTTAATCTGCATTGATATTATTGGGCATGCGATTTCAGCAGATGTACTCCATTTGATAGTGAATAAAAGAATTAGGCTGGATTGTTTTCACTTTCATATTTTACCTTAAATCAGCCATGTAGAACCACAACCAGTTACATACACTTATTTCTGACTTTCTTTACTTGAAAATAATACCTTTTCTTTTTCTTCATATTCTCTAATTTTCCATTTATAAAATATAAGAAACAAGAAATGAAGGCAGTCAGATCTCACAGATCTTTAAGCTTTATAGCTCACGCTGAATGCGGACAAACTCTATAACTTGTTTTACATTTTTTTCATTCTTGGAAGCAAACAACAATTAGAGATATGCAAATTTATCAAGAATACAACTGTGCTGCCAACACGTAAAGAAAGGAGGGGGTGCAGAGAAGATGGATTTACTTTTGAAACTGGTTTCTAAGGCTATCAGTCTTCTGCTGGTTTTTCCTATCACTGTGTGACATTTGAAAAGATGAGTCTCTCAAATTGCTCTATGCCAAATGTAAACAACAATGCTGCAGTATGATCTGAGGTTTACAGGAAAGATGGAGAAAGCTGCTTTCAAGAAATTACCCTTGTGATTGCAGAAATGGAAAGCCAATGAGGTTTAGTTGGATTTTTAAAATACCTTACTATTCAAAATCAGTTTGCTTTTAAACTCTGTGGAGAAAAACATATAGATATATTTATTTTTTGACATTGCAAGAACCACGGTCTAAGAATGATGTCTGAATAAATAAATGGAAATTGCTGAAATAGCAACTTCAGAAGGAATATAGTAAAAACTGATACGATAGCTGGGAAGTAAATGGAAGAATCTGGAAAAAATTGATGTCGATTTGATCTGACTAAATATCTCAACATTTTTTTCACCATTCCTTCACCTTGATTTATATGGTCTTCAAAAATTGTTCAATAGCTCTTTTAGTGAGTGATCAATTTATAAACATCCTTGAAATCAGTAAAATACAAGTGAATGTTTGTCATCTATGAAAAGCATGTTCTGAGTTGACCTGAGAGATAGGATGGGAATGCAGCTGAGGAAACATGATTTCAGGATAGGTAATTCCAAACATGGATAATAAACTTCATTGTTAAAAGATCTTCTGGTCTCTTTTACATTTTATTTTTATAAATAAGCATAGTCATACCTTTGGCTGGTCTCAAAATGAGTTAACACTATGTGATACCTTCTAGTTACTGTATCTGAAGGTAAACTAACTTAATCTGAATTTTCATCTCTTGAAAATTTTATATACCTCCCTGAAACATTTTTATTGCTTATGCATAGCTTCATGCAATATGCATGCAAATATGTGACTCGTATATGTTATGCTGTACTAAACTCATATTGGTTATGGCAACCAGGCTTGAAACAGAATAAAGTTTTCTGTGCATCTGGTCATGTTATTTTGGGGCATGAGCACAAATGCTTGGTAACTGAGACTTTATTTGCCTATCTGAGCAGGGAAGGGATTGTCATTATATATCATAGAATCACAAAAACATAACAAAGTTTTGGTTTAAAGGAAATTTGAAACCACTTAGTTCCAATCCCCCTGTCATGGGCAGGGACACCTTTCCCGAGAAAAGGTTGCTCAAAGCCGCATCCAACCTGGCCTTGATAATGGTTGACATAAATGTATATTTGACTTCAGAATTTTGGAACAGCTTTCCAGGTATGACTTAATAATTCTGTATAGTTTATCTTTCAAGTATTGTAGTAAGAGTGGTTTGTTAGCAATCTAAAGGCACACACCCAGTCAAGTTGAAAGCAAATGACTAGTTGCTTAAAGATGTTCTTAACATTCTTTTCAAAACAGCCAGTCCCAACAATTTAGAACTGAAAGTAAATATTTCTTCTTGAAGCTATACAAAACTGTTACATAAAAAATCCCAAACCAAGACAAACAACCAAGGCAATTTAATTTATATCTATTAAGTCAAAAGGACTAAGTCATAGCAAAATGTGTTATTGGAAAATTAATGGCTGTTACTTCTCCACAGCTTGTTTTTACTTGACACTTAAAATAATTACAATGTTAAAACCTGGAGTACCACACTAAGAAATACTTGAGTATTGACTCAGAATAAATTGCCAAATAATGGATTAGCAAGACTACTTTATGGAGCATTTAGAAGGGGTTTTTACAGTTACTGAAACATCTAGACATTGTGAAGGTTGGTAGTTCTGAAGAGATCATTGGTAGAGGTGCTCTAAGTACAGAATGAAATAGCAAGAAAGTTTAGAATGTACTCCAAAGAATAACCATAAGATAGGAAATACAGGCATCATTTTGCCTAGAGATCTATGGAAGATTAGTTGACAAAGCTTTTGTTGGTATGTATGCCTTAAGCAGTGACAGGAAGGGCACTTCGGTCATTGATGAAGTGAAGAAATTAAATTCTGTCCACAGACAGAAGACCTTATTTCAGCTTTTTGAGTTACTACTTAGAGCTCAAGTGAGGTAGAAAACGAAATCTGTAGTTAATAAGAAAAAAAATTATACATCTAATCACTGACATGTACCACTTTTCTCCAAATATTTTGTCTAAGTATTTTGTCTTAATATTGTCCTTTGCATTTCATTATGATCAGCTGAAATAGAATGTCAAATGGAGAGCGTTGATGAATACCATAAATCAAATGAGTTGTTTAAGTTAATGAATCAGTTAACAGTAGCTTTGGGGATGAATGAAAGGAATATTTTCATGAATTGCAAAATGGGGGAATAAAGGAAATATTCTTCCACTATGTAAGGTTCTCAGGTAAGCAAAGATTTGGCCAAAACCAGTTTTCATTAAACCAGTTGTGAATGAAGAAGTATCTCTCTGTGATAGAAACAATGAGTTGGGAAAAGAAAAGAAACATTTAATACCAGAACAATTATGTTTATTGGTAGAAACAGAGACAGTGCTTCTTTGGATGTACTATTTTCAGAGAAATGGTGGAAAACCTAAGAAAGAAAAAGCCCTTTCTAATTATATTGCATTGTAAGACAAAATTGTATATTTACATATAAATGTAACAGGAAATTAGATGTTATTGTTTACATAGTTTGTCCCATCAGAAATGAGCTGAGAACAGACTAATTCTTAGTTTGGCATTGTCTAAAATATACTTCAATCTCTTATAGATCCTTTTAAACCTGAAGACCAACAGTAAAGGTTAAGCATGATTATATGGGTTATGAACATGTATTTAAAAGAAAGAAAGTAGAAACAAACAACTTTCTGATTCCAGCATGCTACTGGTCTTTGAGACATGCTACCAGTCTCTGAGACATTTTCTTGTCCATTCATTTTCACATATATTTTTATTAATTTTGATTCTTATTCAAAACTGTACAGCAACTTTGTCAATAAGGTTGTAGTCTGGTGTTAATGTACTTGCTTAACATTATTGCCAATCCATCTTAAAAGCAGAAATAATACCCAGAAGTTGTGCACCATTATTTTCTTTAAATATCAGCTTTCCATGTCCTTCAGTTACTGTCCTGGCAACAGTATTGATTTTACTCTGCATCATTGCTGCTAACAAAAAAAAAAAAAAAAAAAAGAAAAAAAAAGAACACTCCCCAACAAACGAAAGACAAAGAAAGCATGCTATTTCTTTTACAATGCTATTTCTTTTACAATTATGCTATTTCTTTTACAATTACAACATATTAAGATTACTCTCAAACCTAAGGATAACAGTTAAGTGTAGAATTTGTTTGAATAAATGTAGACATCAATTAGTCATCTATACTGTCTTCAAAGGCAGAAACAGGGACTTCTAAAAATCTTCACCTCATCCTAATATAAATATTTAACACAGGTAACTCAATCAGTTATCATCTTATGTAGTTATTATCTTTCCTAGTTATATAGGAAACTTAGTATTAATTGTATTTTAGATGTCTAAAGTTAGGTAACATCACATGTTAATTTTTCTGTGCAAACAGTAGTTCATAGAACCTTTAAAATCACATAACATCTTGAAAGTGGGAAATGGCAAACAAAAGTTTGCTTACAAGAATATTGCTATGACATAGAGTCAGCTGTGAGAATAAATAAATAAGAACCAGAATAGTGAAATGGCAAATGACAATTATAAAATCATTTAGTACTGAAGGAATTAAATTGAAAATTCAAATGAAATTAACAGCTCCTGGTAATTGTGGGTCTGATGAGTGATGGTTGGTACATAAGATTTATGAATAAGAAAGTGTCTAATTACTTACACATAGATGCTTGGTACAATGGAGGACGACAACCATATTCCACCAGTAGTGCAACACCAGGTGTTCAAAGAACAGGACATTCCACAAATCCTGTGTCATATCTGTCAGCTGTTACACTCAAAAATTTTGCTACAGGCCATAAGGATTACACCTTATTTGCCAAATCAAGAATGTACTGCTAATCTAATTAAAATCTTAATTAGAATTAAATCTTAACAGTTTAACCAAAGACATATTGTTAGTTTAGTAATAGCAATAGACAGAATTGTTCAAATTATATCAGATGAAACTGATATAAGCTTTCTACTATGTATCCATTTCTTTGATGTTATGCTATGTTTTTCATGTCCAGAGGTCTTTGGATTCAATTTAGGAGGGGTTTTAGAGCATGTTGTTGCTGCCCCAAGTTCTTTGCCTAGAGAAATGCAATACTGATGAGGGTCTCTTTTTCTTTGCCAAGAAATGAGTATGTCATTTACATTTATGTTTTCTTTATCCTTAATCCAGAATGTGCTTGTCTTCACCTTTTATGTTTGCTAGTAAAATCTGTAGAAGAAAACCTATGCCTTGCTTTTGTGTTCTGTGGTTCTTACCACATCTAAATTTATCATGTGTTCAGTGACTTACATAAACAGCACACCTGAATTACTTTTAATATCAGTAATTGATATTTGGTGGAGTTTTTTGCTATAGCCTTAGGACTCCTGTATACCACATGCTGTCTTTTTATTATATTATACCTGTGTTTGGTATCACTACTTTCAGAAGGAGTCTTCCTCTACACTATATAATTATGACAAATCATATATATTTCAATCCACTTAGAATAACTACTTTCTTCTAACTACTAATATCTGTGTAAAATGTTGGTTATACTATTCAATTATACCCAGATAAATTTTAGTAATTAAGAGTATTAAGTTATTAATAGATAAATACTTTATTTGATGATATAATTAATAATGAAAAAAAAGGGAGCTAACACGAAATCATGGAACACTGTTCTTATTTTCTCATCAAAGCACCTTCAACAATGTCTGGACTGGAGGGAAACATGATCCATGACATGTCTCGAAGTGGCATAGCATTTCTATTTTTACATGGCAAAACACTTGGTATTACTCATTGGCTAGGTATAACAACGAGAGAGCATAACAAGTACCAATAAATCCACCCTGACCAGTAACAATAGTGTTGGCACATGAAAGGGATCATTGCAACAAAACAAGAAATCTTGTATTTAGAATTTTTATTTAAGGATTATTGGATTTGTACCTTGTTTAATTTACTGGGAAAAGAATCTTCATTTTGCAAGTTATTGTTTTTGTTTATTTTGCAAGTTATTGTTTTTTACTCCAGATACAAAACTGACTATCAGACAAGGCTGAAAAGTTTGTTTCTTATAATTAAATATCTATATACATTGAAATTGCTCACTAATTATTTGAAAAACTGATTATAAATTTTTTTTTCATCTGTTTTATCTGTCTTCTTTTTTTTTCTAACACAGATTAAGAGAATTTTTTTCCCTTTCATGTTGCAGATGAATGGATTTACAAATGAAGTTGAAAGACAGAGACAAAGTCAGTAAAATGCAGAAATTATTTTGCCTTCAGGAAAAGTGAAGCTCTTCTCTGTAGACACAGATACTTTTAAGAACTTTTAATGAGACTGCAGTCATGTGTATATATGTGTTCTCTACTTATTTTGGGAGTAGTTGTATTTTGATGCCAGTTTTTACTGCATACTGTGAGGAAGGAAGATGAAAGGCTTGTACTACCTTTTATACACGCAACAGTTACCTATACTCTCTTCAAAGTATTTTGTGCATTTTGGTCTAGAGTCGTTGAAAGAATAAAGTCAGCAGAACACTCTAAGGCATGTAGTAAACGTAAAAAAGAAAACATTTAGTGTAATCTTTGTGGAGAGATACTTTATGAGCTCTAGAACATTTTGTATGCCAATTCTCACATTTTCCAATTTTTGTTGCTTCATTTTATTGAAATAATTAGTGATAAATGACGGGCAGACAGATCAGTGTTTTTCTAAATCCTTTTTCCTTCACTTCTGATGTTAATATTACAGAGAAGAATGCATTTCCAGCTTCAGACCTTTTGGAGAGTAGGTGTGGGAGAGGGTTAAAAAGGTTTGAAGTCTCCAAATGGATTCTGACATCCTTTGCCAAGCTTTGATGCCAACACATGCTGCTTTGGCTGTCACTACTTGTGCTAACATTAGTTTGTACCACTCCTAATGACACATTTTCACTTCCCACCACAAACAGAAACCAGGTACTCTGATCTTTTCTGCTGTTGTGTTCCACTGTGTCTCCCTTCAGAGACCTGAAGCTTGTATTCCTTCTATTAAATAAGCCAATTCCTCTGACTAGAAGCTACCTGCAGCAATGGAATAAATGTTATTTGATTCACATACAGTTTCTGTGCTGGTTGACTGGATTTGTTTTCAGAAACTTTCTGAAAATAATTTGCGTACTATTATTTTATGGTTTGATAATGATTATATTACCTATTGAATCTGTGGCTGGACAATTTTGCTTCTACATTTCTCATTCATGTGTAGGAAACTTCCAGTGCAGATTTATTCATTATCTCCAAATCTTTTTTTTTTTTTGAGTTTCCCTTTTCCTTCTACTGAGGATAAATTCACACAAAATTACTAAATAAAAAATACCCCCAGGATATTCCAAACTTGATTCCATTCATTAATGTGTGCTACAAGCTTCTGGTTTGGAATACAGTATTTTTCTCCTCAGAAGATAAAATGCTTCTCTGAGAGTTAACTGTGTTCGTTAAAACTGACAGGACAAAATGGCACTTCAAAGAGCACACAATAAATACGGTTAGATTTCTCTTTGTGCAATATCTTTTTCTGTGAGAATAAATTCTTGGAAAATCAAGGGTTAACCAGTTAAGTGTAGAAAATTTCAACCTGAAAGTCAGTTAAAGGTGAGTGTAGGACTGAAATTCACCTGAAAATAACAGGATGCGAATGTGGAGTGTGCTAAGATAACAAGGCCAGCAGACTGGGTAGCTAGCTGGAAACTGTGAGGTCATAAGGCCAGAATGCAGCTCCTTGAGGACAGACCCATTGATTTCCACATCCTAATTTGTGTGCAGCAAGAAGTGTAGAGAGCTTTTGCAATCATGTTCTTGGAAGAACCATTATTCGAAGAAGAAGCTGAAGAGAAGTAAGCAAGGTTAAATACTTGGGTGTCAGTGGTAGAAGAGCTTATGGCTTTTGGGGTCATTCTACAGATTTTACCACTTTAGGATGCATGTAGCTTGAGCCATCTAACATTTGTTTAAAAGTTAAGAGGTGAATAATTGCATGGTTTTAAATTTTTTTTCCTAATCTTCCCTGCCTGTGCTTACAGTGATGAAACCAAATTCAATAGAAAACACAATATTACTCTTTGATTTGGTTTTCCATAAAAATGTGCACACTAGACATAAACTTTACCTCTCAGGTCTAAACTAAAAAAAAAAAAGTTAAAAATGGAAAATAATGCTTAAAGCAAAAATGCATTGGCACAAAATAGTTACTTATGGTTGTAAATCTGATGCATCTGATTGTCTTTCTCGCTATTAGTCAACTGAGCCATAGTATTGACATCTAAGTATTAAACATTTCCAAATAAAGATAAGAAGGCTTAAAACTTCCTTTTTTATTACTAGAACTGGAAGTGAAAGAATGTATGTATTAGATCCAATCAAAGCAGTTTAATTCAGAAGAAATGTTGAATCCCTTGAGGACTGAGAGACCCTGCAGAGAGACCTCGACAAATTAGAAAGATGGACAATCACCAATCATGTGAAGTGTAACCATGAAAAGTGGTGGATTCTGCACCTGGGGTGGGGCAACCCTGGTCTATAAACTAGGGAACAATAGGATAGAAATCAGCAACATGGAAAGGGATCTGGGGGTCCTGGTCAATGTAAAGTTGAACATGAGTCAGCAGTGCCCTGGCAGCCGGAAGGCCACCTGTGTCCTGGGGACATCAGGCACAACATTAGTCACACTAAACAGCATATTTTCAGAAAATATTTTTTGCATTTTTCAAGAGGTTTGTTGTGACTGAACCAAGTTACTTATCAAGAATATCTATGATAAATAGGTAATGACTTGTTTTTTTCTGTCAGAATTTCTCATTCAGATAACCTTCTCCACACCAAAAGTCTGTGGGATGCTTTATCAGATCTGATAAAACAGAGAATCACAAACATACTTCAAAATGAGTGACCTACCCAATAGGAACAAAAAAAATCCAAATCTGAGTTAATTAAAAAGTCTTTAAAAAAAAAAAAAAAGTTTTACTTGAGGTAAGCAGAAGCACCAGTATTCTAATAATTCCAATCTATTACTCTTTCTTTCTGAAATTGATTACAAAATCATTACTAAACTGGCACATATATCAAGCTTCTATTTTGTCATAGTGGAAATTCAAAGCATATGCTGTTTGACAGACAATTATTAAGAAAAAAGTAAATATAATTTAAGTTAGGCTATGCATTTCATAATTTAAATTTTCATATGGCTCTCTTCTGAGGGCAATTTTATATTACACAAACACAAGACAGCAGAAGAAACACACATCAGAAAATATGTAAATTAAAATCTGGGAAAAAATTGTTTATAAGAAGGCCTTCATATTTCACAATGAAAGCAAGTATTTATGTGAAATACAGTTGGGGCAAACAAAGGGGAATATCAAGACCAGTTGCAACATAGATGACTAGTAAGTTATTCAAAGGACAGTTCCTACTTTATCATGATCATCATCATCTATCATCATCATCATCATCATTACTGTCATTATTTCTTGAAACAGTGCTCAAGTAATTTCAAACATGTAAAGGAAGTGTTTATATGCAAGTCTGCTATGTCACTAGGATTACTTTTAACTTCATAAAGGTAAGATATTGAGTTCATTTTTACAGTGATGCAAACCCTGAAACTTCCAGCTTAGCTGAGTAGGAAATTATTTTTTGCACCACAGAGAATTCATCCCAGTCTTTCAAAATCTCCCAGTTCTGTAAAGGAGAAGAAAACAGCAAGAGGAAGATATATTCTATGAGGTCACTTTTCTGTGTTTGCTACTCCTTTACACTCAAAGTTCCCTTTTTCTCTGTTTCCATGCATTTTGGAAAACTGAGCTAATTTTGACACCTATTTGTTGCTATAAACAGCTTTAAGCATTGTGAAGCTTATGTTTTGTCCTGTGTTTGACATATGCCCTTAAACATGTCTAAAATCTGAAACAATTTTTAATGGGTTTTCCTTTGAAGTGTTATGAGAAACTACAAGCCCCTCTACAGATCTTAACCTTCCACATCTTTTTTCATATTGAGTCTACGTGAGCTTGTTTAACCATACATATCACATTCAGCTCACAAACTCTTCAATTCCATATTGTGCCAGAGATATTTGCTATCTGTCTGCATTATTCTAGACCCAGTCACTCCAAATTGGCCTAGGGCAGCAATGAGGACTTCTCTAATCTCTAACATGTTTATTTGTGCTTGTGTGCAATTCTATAAATTAGAATTATGATCTATTATTATGTGTTTTCTCAATTAAAAAAACCCACTGATTGCCGACAGGTTTAGTTTTGAACTTCAGGTACAGTCAGCATAGCAATCTCACCACTCTTTCATCACTGCAGACCTAGACGAAGTGCTCATTCAACCTTGCATAGAAAAACATTTTGCAAATGCAACTAAACCTAATACAACTTATACCCACTTTAAGCACACTACCGTAACAAAAGAGATGGAAACATGCTTAACTTTCAAGTGCCCTATACTGTAATAGCATTAAAATTCCGTGAACCAAAGTTAGCTTTATTATAAAACTAAACTGCTAGCCTAATGCCTTTTTTTATTACTTGCAGGAAGCTAAATATCTGGGCTGCAATCCACAGCTTCAAAACTGTAACAATAGCTAATGATTTTCTGCTAAATGACAGAGTTTGGACTGCCTATGCTATTTATTAAGCTCCTCTGTCAAAATTCCCCTTTGGTCTTTTCTATCTTTTTTTTGTTGTTGTTGTTTGCTTGTTTGGTTTGGTTTGATTTGGTTTTTTCTGCTTTGTTTTGCTTTTGTATCCTAGTACAAAAATTGTGATTTCTAACACAACGCATATACAGCTTAGTGAATATTCAGGTGAATCTCCATCATGTTTGTGTTACTGATTCGTTGACAGAAATATGTTGACATTCTATGTAGATTTCTATTAGAGCTGCTCTAAAAAGAATTTTTAACTTCTATGAAAATAAGTATTTATATAGAATACCTAGGAGGAATCTGAAGATGGCTTCTTGGTCTCTGCTGGGTCAGTGTTCCTCAGTCACTTGCTCAGAAAACAAGAGGAAACCAGAGGAGTGCACATCTCCTCTTCCTTCAATGGATCCTGCCAAATTGGTGTCACAGCATATACAATTGAGGTTCACAAACTGATGAGGGCTTTATATCACTTTAGCTGATTATGAACTTTTGCATGCAAAAAACAATAGAAGTTAAAAAAAAATTAGGAAATAACCACAATTGATTGCTTCTTTCTTATATTTCACATTAATCCAAACAGCATCTTCCACTTACATCAGAGGGGAAGGAGTAAATTCTGCTAAGAAAAGGGTAAATTCTGGTGAAAATTAACTCAGACATTCAATAAACTGCCACTAACACATTTCTCTTGAAACTACTAAGAACAAAGAAATTCTTTATTTTCAGGTGAGCACTTTAAATATTGAGGAGGCAGGCATATGTTCTCTCTACGTCACTTTCTCTACCCAGAATGTGGACTACCTTGCCTGAGCTGTTTTCCAAGGCTAGATATATTTTGTACTGACTCAATCTATAACTCATTTCCTCATGTTCAATCATTTGCAGAAATGAGAGTCTATTTTTGTGTAATCTGTATTTTCTACTGTTTTAGAATACAAACCCTACTGTAAGGCAATATGTGAGTGGTTGCATTCAAAGTGGAGAGATCCACATTTTTGACTCTATAACGTGCTAGGTCTTTTTATTCATTGAACTCAATGGGGACAGGATTCAATGGGACAACTTATGATTAATAATTTTTCCAAATATAAGTTGGCAAAATGAGTAAAATTTTTGGTTCAAAGTCCTTTTTTATTCCAAAGATTATCAGTGTATTTCCTGTTAGCTAGCCTATTCTTTTGTTTCACCATTCAAAGGTCAAACGAACTAATAAAATAAATAAATCAAGGAAAAAAGTTACATTGTGTCCTTTTGAACTGATGCAATCACAGAAGAATATGTTTTGATATGGCTCTATATTTATTCCAATTAGATGTTGCAAACCACACAGGAAGAGAACACAAGCTGTGTAAAGCCATTCTTAAGAGCATTCTTAAGGTTATACTTAATGAATATAGAGATAGGTTTGTACATATTAAATTTAAAGTTCTATTTTACTGGATCTTAAAGATGTATGCATCTTGTCAATGCAGATCCATATGTAAGATGCATAAAAATAGAGTTTCCCTTTCTGAAATACTAAATAAGACATTGTATATGACAAAACTATCTGTTATCCCATATTGCCAGAGTAGTAATAGTGGCAGTAGAAATTATCTGAATATCATGATTTCCATTGCAACTCAAGGCAAGAGTTATTAATCTGATCAAAACTTTCATTTATTTAATCAGACATATGGTACAGGTTTTTCATTTCCTTACACTTATCAGTCTATGGTTTACTTCACTCATTTGTGTGCAGGGTTGTAACAATGTGCTGGGTAATAAATTAGCATTCTGCAGTTGTGTAGTCCATATTCTATTTGCATATAAATGTAATGATACCATTATAAATTATATATTTTGCAAAGGGGTTTTTTTGGTGGTTAGTTTTGTTTTGGTTTTTTTTCTCTATTATGGTCTGTGGATATGTACTTTCTATGGTAATGACTAGAAAATTAGGTTAAATTAGCTGGTTTCTTTTAATGCTTCAGTCATATTGTTCACTGAAGCAGCACTGTGATGTAGTGGTTCTACATTTATAGCTGGGAGCATTCAAGCTCCTTTTCCAAGGTTATATCTTCAGTTAGATGTTTCACTTCTATAAAAAAAAAAATTATCAGGTAAAATAAAATGATTTTGTTATAATGTAGAAGACTTCATCCTACCTCTATTTCACAGTATCACCCCTCCTTACCTCTCATTATTAGTATTCTTTGGTATTCTGATTACACTAAAAGAAGTATAAGCTATTTTCTAGGAAGGATAAGAGTTAGAATGGTGATAACTCCCAGCATTAAACCAAAATAAACCCAGTAAGGCATGAGCTTTACAGACTGCTGGAGCAGGACTGAAGGCCTGTTTGACAAAACAAGATGAAGCCAGATTTCCCAGATAACTTCTGTAAAAACAGAGAAATAATTTATAGGCAAACAAGTATAAGAATTCAGCTGAGGAGTTCAGCTGAAAAGACAAAGATTTAAAAAAAGGGACAAGGATTGAAAAAAAAATTAGAAATGCTGTCATTTTTCTTGTAGGAGCTTTATGTAGGCAAGAGGCAAATAGGGGTAAATTCTGAGCAACAGGAAAAATAAGAGATAATTCATACGAGTTCTGGATATTTGTAAGGTTGTGGTTAGATACTCAAGGCAAACATGGAGATCATGCAATTTACCAGTGCTCTGAACTCTCCCATGATGATGATCTTTAAATCCCTAACTTATATATGCTTTTATGTGTGTGTGTGTATGTGTGTGTGTGTATACAATCATATATAAATATTTATACATATTTTCTATTTCAACAATGCTGAAAAAAAGTGATGCTCAAACTTCAAAACATGTGGAAGATTTGTTTTAGGAAAGATGTTCCCTTTCCATACCAAAAAAATTTGGATTTTATTTTTTCATTCCATTTCAGTTAAATAGATTGCATCATAAAATGTTTAGGGCCACATTCTCACTATTTAATTTCATAAACCTTGTAGTTCTCTCTGCATGTAGGTGGAATATCCTAGATTGCAAGAAAAGGTATTGAAAAAGGCACCAAAACATTTTGCAGTGCGTGTGTTAACGTTTTATTAGATCATTACAGCAACTTTGCCTTTTAAGAGCCAATAATGTTGGAGACCAAGTATACAATGTTACCATACTTAATGTTTTAAACTTATTTTAGTCTATTTTCCCTCATTTTTCTGACTGTCTTTTTCATCTGATTATAACACTTGTCCTCTGTGTAGGAGAGATTCTTTTCTTTTGGATCTACTTAATCAGTTTTCACCAGTAAAAGGACTGTAGAGTAGTACAAAATTGCTTGTTTACACTTATCCAGCTATAGCTACCTATTTTCCCTTTATGAGATTATTTGTGAAATAGCCTCCTGTCAGTAAAAAGAGAGAGCAAATGGCAAACAAAAGAAGAGGCACACATCAGAAGATATTCTGAAGTAGGGAAATACAGTATAAGGAATGAAGTCTTAAGCATCTTTTGGTAGCACTCAGATCACAGCTATTATTACAGGAGGTAGAAACACACTTTAGAAGACAACAAAACAACACCTTGCAGTTTCAAGATATAAACTTTCCCTGTGAACACTTTTGAAGACTATATTGACAGTAGTCTGGGAAAATTCCCCAAATCAATTAGGGATGAAGAGAAATAGCATGCTAAATTGTGGGATGAGGAGAAATACCATGTTGTATTCTTGGAAGACATTCTTGACTGTTACATTTCAAATAAAAAGAGGCCTCAGGAAAG
The DNA here is from genome assembly GCA_013397795.1 of Orthonyx spaldingii. Lineage (NCBI taxonomy): Eukaryota > Metazoa > Chordata > Aves > Passeriformes > Orthonychidae > Orthonyx > Orthonyx spaldingii. Next base: position 279,352 of record VZTJ01005454.1, on the reverse strand, counting down.
ATGCAGTGAATCTACCTCTAGAGATGTTATTCTTGTTGCTAGATAACACTGAATGTCAGAACAAGCCTAAAACAATAGATGTGTTGCAGGCAGGAAAAAAAAAATGAGAGAAAGTGAACAAATGAGGAGAAAGCAATTCAGAATAGAATTTGTTCACAAGCACAGCAAATTAATGAAATTTGAATGAACTGGAAATGATTTCACAATATAAAGTGGGAGACTGAAATACTTCAACATTTTTTTTTGAAAGAGTATGTGTTATTTGATAAATAATTCAAGAAAGACTGATCCAATCTACACCATTATTATAATATTGTTTCTCTGTAACTATTTTTTTAATGACAGTGATTCTTTTTGGAAAATACTTTAAAATTTAGAGTCTAAAGAAACAAAATTTGATAGTAAAACACCTATATTTGTGAGGTTCCATGAAATACAATTATATAATTTATCTTAATATTTACATTCAAAATCAAATTCTGAAAATAAATGTATCAATAGATTTTTTTAGGGTTTTTTTTTAAATGCTTCAATCTGACTAATAGCTTTCAGATTTATATATTTGATCAATATTTACAGGTAGCAAAAGTATAAATTAGCAGTGTTGCAGACAAGGCAGTATATCAACAAATTTAAAAACATAAATCACCCTCTGAATACTATTTCTAATTCTGTAGGTCATATCATAAACCATTAATCTATCCCAAGACTCCTCAGAAATGATGAATATTTGAATTTATAGAATATTATCTTCGTGTTTACTTTTTCAAATGTTTAAGTGCAAATCTAGCAATCTAAAAGGAGTTTCAAAATCTTCTTTCAACTGAATGTGATTAATTCATAGCAGGCCACAATTTTTCCTGGTCCTTTTTTTGTTGCTGATAGAGCTTGCTTCCATGGTTACTTTCAATTCTACTTGAGCTTTGTTTTTCCTATTTCCATCTCTCATACTCAGGCAATGTTTCAGTATTCCTTCTGAATATCCTGTCTTCATTTACACTTCCTGTATATTATTTTTTTATTACTTTTTTTATTTGAGCTGAGTCAGATGTTCACTACTCAACCAGCTTGGAGTCATGTTGCACCAGTTTGACCTTCTGAATAGTGATTCGGACCATCCTTGTACCTGAAGAATTTTGTCCAGCATCTCTCCTCAACGTCTTTATGCGTCAGGTCAGCTTCCCATAGGAAATATAACCACATTCATTAATTCATTCATCCATTCATTCATTCATTCATTCATTCATTCACAAAAATGAAACCTGTTTTCTTCAAGTCCAAGTTTGCAAATCCAAGTTTCTATTTTTTATTTAACTGACTTCTCTGAGTAGCTGAAACAACACCATTGTTTGATTGCTGCAGTTGAGTCTGTCATGAACCTTAATATCCCCAGCATATTTTTTCTTATTCATTTAATCAACTTGTTAATCAGCAGTGTCAAATGATTGTCTTTAGCATCCTCCAGAAATCTTCAGGATTGCTTGCATTTCTTCCAGGAAATGTTGTGTTGGAAAAGTCTTTCATGAGAATCAGGACTTGTGACCATCTTCGCTCTATCATTCCCTACTCCTTTCCTCCCCACTGCTTTGTTACCTTCACAGGTTGCCCTAAGTCCCTTTAATGAGACAACTCTTGACACAGTGTCTGTTTTGGGGAGGGTGTGGTTAGTACATAGCATATTTTCTTGTCTGCTCCTTTCATTCTCGTCCTCTGTTCCAGCATAAGCTTTTTGCAGGCTGCAGTGCTTTCAGGAATACCCATCTGCTCAGGCATGGAATCCTCCATAAGGCCCAATGTGGATATCTGCTCCACTGTGAAATACCATCCTCTCTTCTTCTGACTGTGGTGCTTTCTCCACTGTTCTGTCTTTTTTTTTT
>VZTJ01005454.1:240338-275191 GCA_013397795.1 Orthonyx spaldingii | reverse complement strand
GTTCTGTGTGATTTTGGTAAAGCAAAAACTCGGTAATTACGTATATGAAGGAAATAAATGCTAGAAAAACAAAAAAATTTAATTATATTCAGGCCTGAGGATATAAATTCTGTCAATGAAATAAGAAATTGCAAGAGCCGGGATTTGAAATTTTTCTCCTAAATCACACTTTCCTCGTTACTTTTACATCATCAACAATTCCAAGTAAAGCACAGTTAAGGATCTGACTCCACCTATTTAAGTAACCAGTTTACCTTTGTTCTTCCAAGTCTTTTACGACTGTCTCCAAAATACATTTAGCTAAGGGCTCTTCACAGACAGAAAACAGATACTTTAACACTAACAGAGTAATATCAGCTGTATAAAGAAAATTCAGAGATGCTTATATGGTCAGCTTCAGAACTTTAAACATTTTGCTTTATACTGGTTTTAATCAATATTTTTCTTTCTTTTGTTTACAGCCTAAACCCTAATGTCTCTGTGTTTCAAACCATTTTGCCCAGGAAAACACTTAAAGCATTGTATTGTCTTTACTACACCTGCATGGCACATGACACAAAGTGTTCTAGACAGTAAAATCTGTCTTACTGTCCCTACAGCACCTTCTTTAACACTTCCTATGTGCATATCCATCATATTTACTCTATTATTCCACTACACAGATGTACTTCAGCCCAGTAGCTAAACGCAGAACCCTGCACTTCTTTTTGCTCACTAGTCCAATTCTGATCTCTTTGTCCTACTATAGGCTTTCAGGTTGTTCACCTTCTTGTGCATGGTTCCAGGACTGCTCCAGCCTAATCATTTGAAAAACGGCATCACACATAAAACATGTTCCTTGTCAGAGGATACAAGATACTCACAAATACAGTGGTTTCAAAATGAGAGGATTGTATGACCCCAATTTGCCTTTTCAGGAATGGGATCAGACCTGGCATAAGACAGCCTAAGCAATATTATAAACAAGTAGTCTCCCTGTGCAGCAAAGTTTAAGAAAAAAGCATAAGGTTGTACCTACATAGGTAGGATTAAATCAAGAATAATTAGATGCCTCAGAGGAAAAGACAAAAGGGAAGTAGAGAGCAACATATAGGCAGGAAAAAAAGAAAAGTCTCTAAGGAAGATGTGTAAGCAAACTTTAATTATCTGATGTTTCCTGTCAGCTAAGAACTAGCACCTGTACTGTTACATGAACTTAGTTTTACATCTGTGGATATCCAGGTTCATAGGAAAATGTCAGACCTGCACTGCAGGGATAGTTATGCTTCTGTAATGCGAGTTATGTTAAATAAAGTCTTAAAAAAAGGCATTATTCGTTATGATCCTAGCAGAAAGCCACTTAGACTTTTTAAGTTATCATTTATAATGCTATTTGTTAGAGCTAACACTCTGAAGTAACACAGATAGTCTTGTGTCCCTTTAGATAAGGAAAGCCCTGAGTGGTGTAGCATCAAACAGGACTCCTTGTGCATCATGCTGACCTCATTCATAGCAGAGCTACTCCCCTTCCAGTCATTCAAGTTACAATAAGATTTTCTGACAAGGAAACAACTCTTTTGTCCTCTCTACAGTTGAAACAGAAATTATGTTCTCATAAGAACTTTTTTCTGCACCCTTAGATAAAGGTAAGACCATGAAGGCGGCATAATCATCAGTAACAAGTGAGAGCTGCCTGTTGGTTGCTCTGTTACCTGTCTGAGACTATCGTGCAGAAACGGGATTAAAACTGCACAACACAGAATTGAAGACCAGGTTGTACATTCAGCACAACACACAGGTCTGGGCCTGCTCGGGTTTACTGTATTGGGAATCACTACCTCCTAAAATACAATATTATTCCAGTCAGAACCGCTACCAGGATCAAGGAAAAGCAGAGTTCTGGTAACATCTTGAGGGTAGGTCTCCAATAAGGCAAACTATGAATGTAAAAGACAAAGGTGAGTTTCTATTGGTTCATCCTTGCCTTCCAACAGCAGTTTGATTTTGAAGCAGCCAGAAGAACTTTGTTGCAAATTTCAACCTGGCAAATTTATCAACTGCATCTGCTGCTAGACATTATTTGATTTGAAATGTAAGTTACAATCAGATTGTTAAAATGTTATTTTGTTCAGAGAGGCAAAAAAAATCTGATTTGTCAACTCAACTCAGTTAAACATTGTGTCAAAATAAACCCCAAAATGACTTGTTCCTACAAAATGTATTTTGTGGGCACAGCAACCATGAAATGATGATTTTCAAGACTCAGTGAAGTAAGGAGAGGCATCAACAAAACCTTTACTCTGAACATTCAGAGGGCAGACTTTGGTCTATACAGGACATTGATTCAGAAAGTTCCTTGGGAAACAGCCCTTAAAAACAAAGAGGCCCAGGAAGACTGGATATACTTTAAGAAAGAAATCTTGAAGGCACAGGGGCAGGCCGTCCCCATGTGCCAAAACATGCTCCTGGCTGAGTAGCGAGTTTTCACAGGAATGTGGGGAAAAAGAGACATTATGTCACTTCTGAAAAAAGGAGCAGGCAATCAGAAAGTATTTGAGGACATCATTAGGTCATGCAGAAAGAAAATTAGAGAGGTGAAAGCTCAATTATAACTTAATCTGGCCACTTCTGTAAAGGATAATTATAGTCAGTTAAAACAAGAAAAAGGCTGAAGTACTTTACACCTTCTTTGCCTCAGTCTTCAACAGTAGGACTGGTTATCCACAGAACAGCTACTTTCCTGAGCTGGCAGACAGGCGTGGGGAGCAGAATGGATCTCCTGCAATACAGGAGGAAGCAGCTAGTGACCTGCTGATCCACTTAAATGCTGACCAGTAAAACCAGATGCAATTCATCTTAGAGTGATGGGCAAGCTGATTGAAGAGCTTGTTAAGCCACTCTCCATCATTTGTTATCAGTCCTGGCTGACTGGGGAGGTTCCAGATGACTGAAGGTTGGCCAGTGTGACATCCATCCACGAGAAGGGCCAGAAGGAGCAATTGGGCAATCATGGGCTGGTCAGCATGACCTTAGTGCATGGAACAGCATGACCTTGGTACCTGGAACAGATCACCTTGAGTGTGATCATGGCACATACAAGACAGCCCAGGGATCAAGCTCAGCCAGCAAAAGTTTAGTATGGGCAAGTCATGCCTGACAACCTTATCTCCTTTTAAGACCAGGTGACCTGCCTAGTAGATAAGGGAAAGGCTGTGGATGTTGTCTACCTGGATTTCAGCAAAGCCTCTGACACCACCTCTCATAGCTCAGTCCTGGAGAAGATGACAGCCCATGGCTTGGACAGGTTCTCTCTTCACTGGGTTAAGAACTGGTTGGATGGCCAGGCCCAGAGAGTGGTGGTGAGCGGTGCTGCATCCAGTTAGCAGCCAGTCACAAGTGGTTTCCCCAAGGATCTGTGTTCGGCCCAACCCTGTTTAACATCTTTAGTGATGTTCTCGATGAGGGGATCGAGTCTACCATTAGCAAATTCATGGATGACACCAAGTTGGGTCAGGGTGTTGATCTGCTGGAGGGTAGGGAGGCCCTGAAGAGGGATCTGGACAGGCTGGATCAATTGGCCAGGATAAAACAGCATGAGGTCCAACAAGACCAAGTGCTGTGTCCTACACTTTGACCACAATAATCCCAGGCAGCACTACAGGCTGCGGGCAGAGACGCTGGAAAGCAGCCCAGCAGAAAAGGACCTGGGACTGCTGCTGGACAGCCAGCTGGACATGAGACAGGAGTGTATCCAGGTGTCTAAGAAGGCCAATGAAATCCTGGTCTGTATCAGGAATAGTGTGACCAGCAGAAGTAGGAAGACATTCTTCCCCTGTACTCAGCACTGGTGAGGCCACACCTTGAGTGCTGTATTCAGTTCTGGGCCACTCAGTTCCATAAGGACATTGAGGTACTGGAGCATGTCCAGAGAAGGACAACAAAGCCAGTGAAGGGTCTGGAGGGCGTGTTCTGTGAGGAGTGGCTGAGGGAACTGGGGTTGTTTAGCCTGGAGAAAAAGAGGCTCAGGGGAGACCTTATCACTCTCTACAACTACCTCAAAGGTGGTTGTAGGCAGGTGGGGGTCGGCCTCTTCTCTCAGGTAACATGTGATAGAACTAGAGGACATAGTCTTAATCTGTGCCAGAGGAGGCTTATGTTGGACATTAAGAAGAAATTCTTCACAGAAAGGGGGATTAAATATTGGAATGAGCTACCCAGGGAGGTGGTGGAGTCACTGTCCCTGGTGGCATTTAAGGAAAGACTGGATGTGGCACTCAGTGCCATGGTCTAGTTGTCATGGGGGTGTTCAATCAGCTGTTAGACACGATGGTCTCAGAGACCTTTTCCAGGTAATTGATTCCATGATTTTTTTTCTAAGAAGATAACGTCTTCTATTGACCAGTTCATTATAGTCTAGCAATTTCAAATTTAGCTGATTTGGGAACAGGTAGAACATATAATTAGCAAATCAATCTTTGAATTACTGTCAATTTAAAACAGAGTTGATTGAAAATGCATTGCTTGTATGCAGAAAAAGATGGATTAAAATGGAAGATTCCTACTTAACAAATACTGGTTCACATAAATACTGTATACAAAGGTACAATATTTTTGTTAGTTCTTACCATCACGTTTATTTTATCTATACAGGAGTTTATAAGTGTAATATTAGATACAGTAATCATAACTCATGCATTTTCTTGAGGAATTAACCTGTGGCTACCATCAAATTTTTAGGTTGCCTTTTTTTTATATGGGATAGTTGACATGATCTTCTTGGACAGAGCTTTCACTGATGATATTAATATATGGTTCATTGAATAATTATTTTCTAATTATGCAATTCCTTGTCAGTAAGCTGTTCTCTTTGTTATTTTTCACTTTACTAGTCTTCCTTTTTTCTTGTAAGAAAAGGCTGATAGACTGCCCAGCCTGCAGAAATGAACGCTCAGGGGGAATATCATCAACGTGTATGAATACCTGAGGGGAGTGTGAGAAGAAAATAAAGACATTATTTTTTTAGTTTTTCCCAGTGGATAAACACAACCTGAAATGCAGCAAGATCCTTCTGAACAACAGGAAACACTTTACTCTGAGGGTGACTGATCAGGCTTCTGGCAAGGCCTGTGAACATATGGGGAGAGGAGCCCATGCTGGAGTGGATTTGCTGATAGCACTTGTGAGCTCATGGGAGAGCCACACTAAAGAAACTTATTTCTACAGTATTGTACCCCTTAAAAAGGATCAGAGAACCATAAAATATCTTGAATTGAAGGGACTCACAAAGATCACTGAGTCTAACCCTGCACACAACTACCTCAAGAATAACACCTTGTGCCTGAGAGCATTGCCCAAATGATTCTTGAACTCTGGCAGTCTTGGTGACAGGATCACTTCCCAGGGTTCCAGTGCTCAGCCACTCTCTGAGGGAAGAACCTACTTCTAATATTGAGCCTAAATGTTCTGACACAGTTTCATGCAATTTCCACAGGTCCTATCACTGGACACCAGAGAGAATAGAGCGGTGTCTGCCTCTCTGCCTCCCCTTGCGAGGAAGCTGTAGACCATGATGAGGCCTGCTACTACAAGAAAGACATTGAAGCACTGCTGGTGTGAGTCCAGAGAAGGGCAACAAACTTGGTGAAGGGGCTGGAGCACAAGTCTTATGTGCTGGAGCTGCAGAGGGGGTGGGGGTGGTTGTTTAGCCTGGAGAAAAGAAGGTTCAGGGAAAAACTTATAGTTCTCTACCTTCTGATACAATTTTGTATTGGTTTAGTGTCTTTTAATATTTGCTGAAACTTAAGTTTTATTTTTGACATAGTGGGGCATGGAAGTATTGAGAGAATCTCACCTGAGATCTTACCTAATGACTTTATAGGTTGACAGAAGATGTCATATCTGCTGAACTGTAATTAACTATAATAAACAGTCTTGACTGGAAAGCTTTTTGTCCATGAGTCTCAAGATATATGCCATAGGGACTACAGCAAGATCAAGGATTTAGGCTCTTTCTTAATTGTTGCTTAAATTTTTCTCTTCAAAATATTTTTTAAGTCAATATACTTTAAAAATATACTTGATTTTGGTGGAAAAAACTCCAAATCTAAACCCCCAAACCAAACACTTTTCCTCAACACTACTACTACTACTACTACTAAATTACTATCATTATTTAGAAAAAAAAAAAAACAGGTTTTAAATTTTGCATTACTAAGTGTATGTTAAAACAGATATTGCTTTTAATAGCTATGTTTTTAAAATCTTCTCAAGTACTTGCAATTTAAAAAGCAGTCTACATACAAAGTCAGCATTCTCTAGTGATGGTGACTGATACAGACTGCTATTCTGCAGGATAGTTTTTTTCAAAAGGAAAATTTCCCAGTGTCTTGCTTTTAAAGAAAATTAAAGGAGTATTTTATAGTACTAGACGGAAAAAGAACCCTGCCATACTTAGGGCAACAATGAATATAGTAAAGCATAAAGTATTCACAGAGCTACTGACAAGGAAAAAATTGTTATATCTTCAGGGTATTTTTATGATACACTGAAATACTTTCAACAGAATATGAAATCCCTTATAGAAGGAATTAAATTTAAGTTTTACCTGTATGAATGATAAATGCAGAGAACTTTGTCTATAATATTCATTTTAAATTTCATGGAGCAAACAAGTTACCTTATAGTTTTTCTTTCTTTTAAGAAACTAGAAGTTGCAAAGCATAAAATGAAATATTTTATGTTTTCAAAACGTTTTCCAGATTTGCAGTTAAGTGTTTTTTGTTTGTTTGTTTATTTGTTATACAAAGATGGAAATCAAACTAAAGCAAACAAGAAAATAATCCAGTAACTTCATTATTTTATTCAACAGTTTGTTGTGTATATTTATTTCAGTGAAAGCAAGAGTGTAGTGAAATTTTCCAAATTTGCAAAACCATCATTCACATATTTTTTACTGCCTTTGTTGCTACACTAGTAAATAGCTCAAAGATATCTGGGACCTTTCATCTCAGTGTTTTAATAAGACGACATCTTAGTAACTAAATGAACTGCATTCTCTCTAGCTGCCTGTTATGGTCCTGCAGTAAGTAAAATATCCCTTCCAGTTGAAACACAGACATTTTTTGTATCAGTCAAAGTGACTTTTCCCTTTTTTTTTTTTTTAATCATTGTTTTATTGGCTTTTTAAAATTAAAGATAGTTTTTGAGGGGATGCTGTATGCACAGCCTTCCACTTTCATACTTTCTGAAAGATATTGAGGGGAAAATAATGCTGTATTAGTGGAGGACATTTCAGTTTTATAAAATTCCTGTTGAAATTCCATGATGATGGAAATGACATCTTTCAATTCCTAAAGACAGAGATTACTTAAAAATTTGACTTTATTTTTTTAACTCTCTTATGAGTGTAGGTCAGTGCCAAACACATTTTACAGATGAATGAGTTAGTTGCAAATAGATTAAGTGTTTATTGAATAATGTAGAAACAATAAAAACCAACCTGAGACTGGATTTCTTCTATATCCCAGTTCACCATATAAAATTAATGGAGAACAAATTCTAAATTATGGACAGAAAAGAAACCTCCAAAATAGGCACATTGCTATCCTTGGTGAAGACTCCAAGAGTGTGAGAGCTTATATTTAATTGAAATCATGTATGTCTTGCTTTATGACGGTCAGTGCCTTGGCACATGACAAATACACATCCAAGTATATGATGTGAAAGCATATTTTTCACAGTTTGAATGGGCCCACAATAGGTTTCAGTGGATGCCTCTTTTATTAAAATATTTGTTTTGGATAGGGAAAGTCTACTCTAGGCACAGAAATCACAATGTATTAAGTATTACATTTTTTAAATAAATCTCTTGTTAGATTAATTTTTTACATTGTGTTTGTACTTTTGAAGATATAATTGTAATTCTAAAAAATACTATAGGATAGTAAGAAGCAGCAATATATAATATGTCTTACATAACTAAGAGTAGCATTATTTTAATATGCATTATTTCCTAGAAAATTAAGTATCGTGACAGTAAATGAAAAGCTAAAAAACCCTATGAAAAATGCTTCAGTATTCTCCAAGAAGAGTGTTCACATTTCATGTCAGTAATTTTGTCTCTTATGCCCTCTTAATGGATGTTCTAAGCTCAAAATTGAAGAGCACACATAATTGGTTTTAGAAAAAGCACCTGAATTTGAAAAGGAAGTCTAAAACAGTCTTTAGGTCAGAAGGCACAATGTCTTTTAGGTTACAAGTAGACCCTATAATCTTGCAAAGATTGTAAATGCAGCTTCAAATAACACAACTGAGGTTGCCAAATTTCTGTGGACTCAAAAGCAACATAAATAACTATTAGAAAACATGATCTATTGTATGAAGAACTACTATTTCTCACATATTGAATAATATTCTTACGTAATGAATAATATATATTGTTTATATACACTGATTATTTCATGAATCTGTTTCCCTCTTTATAACTCTCCAGTTAAGGTTCTGATCTGCTAAGGGCTAGATCCTCAGCTTTATGACAATGGAATTTGCAATTTTCTGTAATTTGGGACTCACCTGGTATGCTTGTCCACCATCTTGAACTCCAGACTGTATCTTTAAATACTTGTGATATCTATTATCACTTAGATAAGTGTAAAAAATAACACAGGTACAAAGAAGCAGTGAGTCAAGTTCAGTATCTTTCTGTTATCAATGTCAAGTTGTTCTGCCAAACTGTACTTAAAGACCTACTTTATTAATCTTTGATCTTAAGGACATATATTTAACTTTGCTGGACCTTATTTAAGGACTTCGATATCCTATCTGCAAGTTTTGAAATTTACTCAAATACAGACTGCAGATTATGCTGTTCAAAATCCATTATTCTTGCCCAGTTTACCTTCTTTCTAAAGAAATCAGTTCTCAATTTTATTTCCTTTTCCAAAGACTCTGGTCAAACTTGTGTGTCTTATTTTGATCCCTAAGTTTCTTTCTTCTCACAAACTGGATTGTGTGAACTGTTAAAAGGTGCTAAACAATACTGTTCGAAGAAATACAGAAGACAACTCAATTCAGTCTTCTGTTTTCATTTGTCTTCTAAGAAAAACTTAATTCCTTTGGTGAATGTCCACTTCATGCTGTGAAGATCCCACTCTGGATCACCCTCCTTGCCCTTTACAAAACTATCTGGTTTTTTTTTTTGGTTTTGCTTTTTTTTTCTTTTTTTACAGGGAGGAGAGCCATCTCCTTCTTAATATCCACCAGAGTAGATCAAGCTGCACATATCTAGGAAATGTAGCCAAAACTTCCCTTTATTTTTATATACTTGGGTCTGATGACTGTCTCAGGCCCTAGCACTGGGCCAAAATGGCTGTCAGGCCTTGATCAAGATCACTAACTCCTCAAACATGTCTTCCACAAGATATCGAATACAGCAAAGATACTCCAAGACGTCATAGTTTATTTTCCACTAGGACTGATCATAGCAGTGCTCTCTCCCATATCTTGCAATGTGGATTTAGAGAGCTCTTGCCAACTTCTGACACATTATTTGTTCCCTACCTTTTGTTCCCATCACCTTCTCTATTATATCTGAAAGAATACGTCTGCTGTCAGCATCTTTCTTTCCCCTGTTTGTTTTGTGTGATCTACTTTTCTTTCCTGTGACTTTCTGGATTGGAATTTATGGGATTTTCTGTACTGCTAAAAAAACTTTTGTCATGGAGAGAGCTCAGATATTAGAAGTCTGACTTTTCCTATCTTTCATTATTAGCTTTCCTGCCTCATTCTGCATGGACTGGTTCAAATAGATGTCCCTACGATCTTGTGTGCATAGTCCAGGGAATACTTTATTTCATGAACTACTACCAAAATGTGGAGTGAATGAAACTGAGTTATGTTTTAACTGATTATTCCCACAAAACCATTGAAATCTCAAAACAATCAGTACACTCTTAGACTTCAGGACCTTGTAATATATACTGTCAGCATTATGACAGAAAAATTACACTTGGGTGCATTATAAAATACTCTTCACGTGTTTTCTTTTTTTTTCGTTGCTTAATGGAATACATGTAGAAAAATAGTATTTTTTTCTTAGTACCATAGAGAAATATGTAATTACAAAAGAGAAACAAAATCAAGTACTTCATGTGCTAGCATGTGGTTAGCAGTGTGGATACAAGAAAGCCCATGACCTCATGTTCTTGTGGTTGGTGATGTCCTCACTGTAGGAAATGTATTTGAAATTTGAATGTAGATACATCTCCTTTGCACAGAGGATGAACAACAGCATCACTATTCATTTTTCTCTGGTCTTTGGTATCTCAGCACAATAAAAATTGTCGTCCAAATTGCTTACTTGTGCCACGACAGAAGTTACTTTTTTCTAGTTTTTTTCCATCTCATCAATTTGTTTTCACATTTATTAGCATGGGAACAAATTTGAAAGAGATTAATGTGGTTCCATCATGCTTGCTGTAGCTTCAAGTCTGCTAGGATTATTTAGTTGTTCTTCATTTTGGAAAGTTTTTCTGTTGCACAGTGACAGTTAAGACTAGTTCACATGCACAAGGATTTACAAACAGAGTCTGTAGTTGATGGCATACATCCACTCTAACGGTGAAAGTTACTTTTGTGGAAAAATAAAAAAGGAGAGAGAGGAAAGAGAAAAGCAGTACACTCCCCCTTGGCCAAGCCAATACCACTGGAAAGGATATCCACGTACTATCCTGCTCCTCTCAAGTGGAGCGACTGTTCCTGTGTAACATATTTCACATAGTAACTACCATGTAGATTTCATCAGAACACGCTCATACTTGCTAGAGTTATTCCTGCTTAATAACTTGTTATTGCATCCCCTGATATTGACAAACACCTGCAACCAAAGGGCAGAAAAAAAAGAGAGAAGGGTTGATCCTCATGCTGGTGGCAGTCACTTTCCATCAGAAGCCATCACAACAAGCAATACTGTGACTTATGGGTTCAAAGCAGTGAAAAATGCTGCATAAAGGCCCCAATGCGTGAACATCATGAAAAAAATAATACCACATACTGGAAAACAGCCATAGCAACTTTCTGAATGGTGAGGAGTAAACAGACTCCAGAGTTGCATGAAAAAAGCACTTGACATTATCATATTAAGGCATGTAAAATACAGTGTATCATTTGTCTCTTACATCCCTGAAGTTAATGGGAGTGTTTTGAACTTATCTTTTAGATAATATATTATCTTAAGCAGAGGCCTACACATTATTGACCTAATGAAATTTCTAGGTGTTTAAACAAATTCCATATTTAACTGTATCCTATTTCAGTATGTTCTATTTGGAGAATGATAAGAGTGTATTCCAATAAGCAAATACACAAGTAGACAAAGTATTATGCAAGGATTAGAGGAATGAGTAATTCTGACAAAGAGGAATCTGGAAGGTTGTAAAGTTTTCCGATTGCAATGCATCAAAATAAAGTTGAACATCAAGAATGGAGATATATTGGTAAGAGACTGCAATAGATAATAGACTAATATGAGTTCTGCTACAAAAAAAAAAAAAGATGAAGAGAAAATGTGACTTTTGAATACCAAAAAATAGAAACCCACAAAGAAACAAACATATCAGACATAACTCTCATGTTCTTTAACTTATACGTTTATCCTATCTCTGAATCAACTTCTGTATTTCACAAGGAAATAGTGATGGGAAAACTTAATAATTTAAAAGTTCAGAAATATTACAGAATTATGAGAAAGACTTTAGGAGTTCAATCTTTTTAGTCAAAAGACAATAGATTCGTGGAATGATTTAATTTCAGAAAATAAGAAATTTGCTTGAGGAGTATTAGTGCAAAATATGACAGCTAAAAGGCTTAAAATAGTCTAAAAAAGATATTTGTATCATTCAACACAAAATCTTGTGCAACATTTTCAGATAACTTAAAACACTGAAGCACTTTACAAGACCTTGTATGGAACTCCCCATCTTTGACAGCTTTAGTCTGAGACTCAATGCATTAATGCATTTGAAACAACAATTAATTCTCAGAATCTAAGATATGCATAAGATCAAACTTGATGACTTAAAAATCCCTTTTGGTCTTACTCAATGTGTTACTTTATACTTAAAATGATTAGTTCCTTATGTGATGACTTTGCTCAGAGTGAAAATATTTGTAGGGAATGTGTGGGAGGAAATGCTGGGGATGAATTTTTGTTGCCTAATATGTTTAACCCATGCAAGTATGTTCTAGGGTTTTTTTTCCTATAAATACGTAAATAAGCAAAGTATTGCCTAAGAGAAAAATAGAGTAATATTGTTTCACTCTTTGACTTCTATGATATCATTAGAGTCTAGGATTTTATATACTCATTATATGTATCCAATGTACTCAAACTAGAGAACAACTTGGAATACTGTTAGAATAAATTTCTTTTGAAAAAGTACAAGGAAATCTGGTGCTGGATAGAAAGGGTGGAAGGGGGAAATCACCATGAGGATGATTAAATCCAGGTAATTTTTCGCTAGACTTGAATGAACAGAAGTCATGAGAAAGATGGCCTGAATTCAATGCCCATCTTCTGAGACGGACTTTAGAGTGGGTTGCTTTCCAATTGTAATTTTTCCCTATATTTCATTCCTTTTTTATCAGAAGTGGAAAACTAAAAATGAATTCATTTTTGAGTTTTGTTAATGGAGGTTAATACATTTCTGTTTGTTCTCAAACGTTGCGTAATATTTTAACTGAATCAAGATGTAGAAAACACTATATGCAGAGACTTTTCTTTAATCTTCTATATAGTGGCTTTTCTGTAACTAATCTTCTATATAAGTATTCTAGATAGCTAGCTAAATACAATAATATTGAGTTTACCCCATGATAAATCTTTAAATAAAATTTAATACGAATACAAACTTAGACGCATTAGATATAACATGTTTTAACCATCCATTAAACTTTAGAATGATCATTCCCAAAGTAATGTTTTGAAAACTTCATATGAACAGAAACAAAGGAAAACTTTTGCATATGGTACATGTGAAAGAATATACCAAAATTAACATTTTGCAATACGAAAACGATGTCAAAAACCCTGTATATTCTGCCTCATGTTTACATGAGGCCTTTGACAGTTTCAAAACTGAATGAAATAGTATATGAAACCTGCTACTCTAAATGCATAAATTTTCCTATATGTGTGTAGATGGATGAATAACTGATTCTATTTTCATTTCTGTACACTGTTTTCTAAATTGTTTTTCATTGTGCTTTCACTTGGTCTCTGTAGAAAAACTGTCCCATATTTTTGTCCTAAAATAGGTTTGCTTCAAGTATAATTTTCAGAGTGACAAGTCCTCAAACAAATGCCTTGACAAGTATTTTAGTATTCTGTTTTCAGAAATGAAGGGATTTTTAAGATATGCCTTCTGCACCACTATGTTAAGGGCATAAAAAGGTAGTGTTACAGCTAAGTCTTCAAGAGTATGCATGTGAATATGAACTAACACTCCTCTGTTTTCTGTAGCAAGGACCAGAAACTTCTTTACTTGCAGTAGAACAGAAAACTGTGCCAAATTTTAATTCCTAAGGTGCTTAAACTCAAAGATCTGCATTTTTATACCTTTAGAAGGATGGTTGCACATTTTGGCCCAGGTCAAATATCAACTTTCAAACAATCTTTAAGCGCAATTTAGGAGCTAGCATAAGGCAGTGGCCATTTTTAATGAATTTTTTTATGGAGACTACAGATTTGGAAAGGCAGGAGAGTTGAATAGCATGAATACAGGCCATTTTAAATCACCTGGTCTCTGCACTATGAAACAGTTCTCAGCAACCCTGTAGATCCTGGCTGTGTTTGTAATAGAGAACAATAGCCAGGATCTGGTAAGTCAGTTAAAAGTAGAAAATTTCTGCTAACAATTCAGTTTTACCCTTAGACAGCTGTGAATTTTTTCTCTGGATCAGCTTGAAATCAAGTAGCAAACTCAGCAAGGATTGCTAATAATCCTCACAAATCTAGGGAAAGAATAGACATAAGCCTCTGGCTTCTTTGACTAGAACTCTTAGTGTTTACTTTTGCTGTTCTCTGAGTAGAATGTATGACAATGTCTAGCCATCACAGCAGATCTCTTCTAAATCACTGCGGAAGTTTTGTAATAAAGAATGAAGACTTGATGCAAATAGGGCTAAAGAAACGTTTATATGGGACTTACATTTGGTACATGGAAGCAAGCAACAGAATCAAGATTTTTCACTACAAAACCAGTTTTGCAGTCTCAGAAAATGTGTGGATTCTCTTGAATTTGAACTATCAATCCAGGGTTTGCAGCTTATTAAAAAATATACAATGTGTTAGATATTTCTAGAGCAAAAACACAGTGAGCATCAAACTGTTGAGAGTTACACATATTGTAAAGACATTATCCTGTCTACACTTTTCAGTATTCTGATAAAGTTGTGGTATCTTCTTATCTTGATAATGATAAAAGTATCATTATCTTCTGGGTAGCAGTGTTCAAGTGTGTGTATATTGCTTTTCTTTACTCACTAAATGTTTTCAATACTAGTACTCTTTCCTGCTCCTAATTGAAGATATTTTACTTTTCAGATTAAATTTGATTTTTCTGCCATTTGTTCTGTTTTCCTTTTAAGATGTTGTTCATACCAGCCAGTTGTTTCCAGTCATCTAAAAATGTCTTTATTTGTAAAGATCACTATCTGAAATCCTAGCACTATTTTAACTTGAAGAATGCTTAATAATTTCAACTGTTCCAAACGTAAAGTTTGTTTGTCCTTGTTTTGACAGCAAATACCTCATTATATAGGCCTGAACTTTTAGTCCATTTAAAATTTGCATTTCTAATCTTCATGATCAGGTTCGTTGACGTGATTGTGGAGCTGAGATGAAATCAGCATACTGTGAATCATGGCAAACCTTAAAAATTCTTTACTTGGATAACCTTTGTTCAAATTAAGTTCAAAGAAGTTCAAAGGGGCAACTCTAAACTGCAGAATTCAAAACCAAAACAAAAACATATTCATTTATTTTTTTTTAGAAAATATCGGTTTTGATTGGTATGAAAATCCTAGGGTGATGAGGACAGCATGTCAGCTTTGCACAGTCTCTTTACTACAGGTCCAAGATGGGTCAACCACTGGAAATAAAACCTTCTTCTTTATACTAAGGCTGGTGTATTCACCCCTTGAATGTCTTGCTGTCTTTGTTGCTTTTTAAGGCATTCATTTGACACCTTTTATGTCACCTCTGCTACTACTCAGCATAGGTTCTAATGATTCCCTCCAGCATGCAAAATAAGTTGAGAGTCAAGTTGTACCAGAATATTTTCGTCTAATTATTTTAGTGTCCTTTTTACACTGCATGCTACTATTTCAGTAGGAAATTGAAAACAGATGAATAAAAAATAACCCCCTTTGGAAATGAAAAATTAGAGTCAGCATAATTTTATTATCCATGTAATGGAGGTGAATCTTCTTTGTAGGATAATGTAATCACCTGCATCATGTTACAAAAGAGATTATATATTGACAGGAAGACAGTGAAAAGAAGGTACTCAATCCTTGCTTAGACTAGCATGTCAGTATAAATCTAACTATTTTCTCACAAGACATGCTACCGTCTGGAAAAGAATGATATTTGCTGGGAAGGCACAGGCAGTCTTGCCTCTTTGATGTACCTCCAAGCAGTTAAAACCTGGTGGAAAGCTCCCTTGAGTAGTTATGCACAGATCTTTGTGTGTTGCTTTGAGTTTTTTAATGATTGATGGACATGGCTGCCATTTGATTCCTTGTTTGGCTTCAGCAGTTCTTTACATAAATGCATGAATACGAGTTTCTTAACAGCAGATTTTTCTGTTTGCTTATGTGTCAGAATTGTGTGTCAAAGTTACTACGCTTTGATAAATTCTGTTGCTATTTGCCTTCACATACGTGAAAAGATTATGACCGCTCCTATGTGTTTGGAATACTAAAAAAGATTTTAAAAGAAAGATACAACAGTATGTACTGTGTGTCACAATATTGAGAAAATAATGTGATTTTAGCCTGGTCAGATTTTTTGGGTTGCCTTAGCACACTGTTGAAAGATTAAAGCTCAGATATGCTAAAAGAAGTGATTTTGATTACTGCCTAAACAGGTTAATCATCAAAAGATAATAAATTACACCCAAGCTAAAAATTGAGACCATACAATATATTTAATGCATTACATCTGCTTTGGTGATGACAGAATTGCTAAAGCACAGGCGAATTCAAGAACATCATATCTAATAGCGTTGATCAGGGTAAATGAAGCATACGAGTATTTACTAGATTAGGACTTGTCAGAAGGTCAAAGGAAAACTATGTGTTGTTAAGAGAAATTTTACAATTTAAATATAGTTTAATATTTTTTCATTTTTTAAAGTAATCATCCCAAAACAAAAAAAAGTTCACAGTGAAAATTTGATTTTTTTTGTGTGACTTGTGATTTGCATTAATTAGTTGCAGCCACAAAAATAGCAAGGTACAATTTTTGTTCCTAGTTTAGTATTGAATAAATCTTTTAAACAGGAGGAAATATAAAAAAAGGTAGGCTATTACAGAGACAAGTAGTGTCAGGCCTCACTGGAGGTGTTCAGAAAGTGTATAGACTATTTTTCCTTTCTAAGGTAAATACGATTCTCTTTCAAGTCAGGAACCTAAACAAATGAATAAGTAAATAAATAAATAAATAAATAAATAAATAAATAAATAAATAAATAAATAAATAGTGACCTGTCCTGTAGAAATGAGTTATTGCAGAGAAAATACTTTCAAGACAAAGCTGACAGTACTATGGATGGTTGAAATGATAGTCTGAAACTGTTCGCAAGTTACAGTTTTTACAAAGTTATAGAATGTTTGGGATGAATGATCTTTGGTTTACCAGTATGGGATTAGATTGGCATTTTTAAAGCAAATACAGGTTTATGTTAAGATTTAAATTAAACTCTTATTTTCCTAAAAAGAAATATTATGTTGCTATAGATATTTTGGTTTTTATACTTCTAGATTCATACAATCTAGTGCAAGAACATACATATCATAAAGAGGGAAGAATTTTATCAACAGTTGAAGAAAAGCACCTGTATCACTTGCTCATAACTACTAATTCATGAGATTGCAGAACAATTTTTTAAAATAAAGATTCATTTTCAAGAGGAATAAAGAGGTTTTCATCCAAAAATTTGTTAACTGAACTACTTGGTTTTAATTTTTGTGGAGGTATCCCTTAGTTTCATTTGATCCAATATATCTTATTTCATGTTGGAAGTTACATAATGCTGGTATAAACAAGCTATTAGAAAATTGGGTGCATTTATTAGTACTGCCTTATACCATCTTGAGATTTACTGTGACTAATTTAATTCACATTATGATGAAAATAAAGGGTTTTAATCTGAAGACAAGTGGATGATTTAGGTACATTTACATATGTTGTGTTCATTTTCTGCATACATAGTCATAATACTGATATGCAATATTTATGTACATCTTCAGAGGTACTTTTTCTCCTGTTCCAGGGACAAAATTAAGAATACTGGCAGCTTTATACTGCCTGGCTAAGTTACTATTAATTACAGCACCCACATTCCAAGATTTTTCATTCGTGTCTTTCACTTTAAAACAAGTAAATTGTGTTTGCACTGTAATTTTATGAGATAACAGAACATGCTTTTGTCAGGAATTTATGTAAAAATAAAGGGTCTTGGTATCATAGCAAGATGAGTTCTTTCCTTTGTAGGAATGTGATTGTTTCTGTTTTGTTTTACTAGGGGGTTTTTTGGCTGTGGTTGATTAGTTGGGGGTTTTTTGGTTTGCTTTAAATTAGTCCTAAAGAGACTGTTCTGTATAGAAAAGAAAATACAAATTTGGATAAATATTGAATTTTAAGTGATTCCCAGGTAGAAATACATTAATATGATAGGTTTTCATTGTTAATTAAGAAAATGCATGGTGATTAAGAAAATTGCATTGAAAATGCATAGTTACTTTGGACTGTGATTCCCACTGGTTAGCGAATGTTTAAAACAGAAAACACTGAACATTGATATTCTCTCCTCTTTGTTTCCATGCTTTGTCCTTGGCTCTGTAGCTTTTGTACTCCAACCTGGAGGCTAGAGCTCCCATCAGATGTCAAATTCGAACTTTTCTGGCCAAGGTTAGAACTGATCCTCAGTTTCCATTCTACTTCAGGCATTAGGCTGTTATGTAATGTGAACCACCTCTTTCTCTAGTTGTCATTTTACATCAGAATGGCCTTGGGGTTGCTGTATTTTTCTTGTATGGATGATACGTGCATGTCAGATGTCTTTGAAAAATCAGATCAACTTGGGCCTGTCAGTGCAGTGTTTGCCTGATTTGAAAATGTCCAAAGAGCCTGAGGTTTCTGAAAAGTCTTGAAAACTTAGATCTGTCAGCTTTGTGGTATCCATGGCCCTGAAAAACTACAAAATCTAGAGTATGAAGGTTAAAAAAACTATCTGCAATTCCTTACGTTCCTTAGCAGTCATTTTCTGGAATCACAATCTTGGATTTAGCTACTAAAATTCTATTTAAGTTTTACTTTATGCAGTAAGGATTTTTAGGGGTTTTTTTGGGGTGAGTGCTACTTAAGAGAGTCATACATGTTTGTGTATTTGATATAATGCATGTATTTTCCACTTATTGGACCGGTATTACTGACTACTGTTACTTTATTATACTTATGAAAATATAACTCACTAAGATGACAAGGCCAACAGAAACTTTATACTGAATTATTGAATAATCATGTTTATGATGTTACATTTTGATTACATAAACATTATTATGTTCAGCATGTATTAATATCCTAGAAAGTGAATATAGATGTTTCTTAATAAGTTTTCTGCAATATTTATTATTTCAAAGTCAGTTGTATTCATTACACTGGCTAATTCTTCTTTGCAAATATGCAGACCCATATATATATTTTTTTTAAACCCTTCCCAGATAATTGCAATTTTAATTTGTAAACTTGACTTTGGGGATTAAGATATTCAATTATTAGTTCCATCTTTTAAAGGCAGCCATTTTATTGTATGTTTGGCTACTCAATTTTTTATTCTCAGCTAATTTGCAATATAAGGTTATCTACTGTGATGACAAATTTTGAAATGTATTTAACATTCACTGCCACTGACACTAAATGCTATCCAAAAATTTGCACTTTATATTTATATGTTCATTTAATGGGATTGTAAAGACCACAGTCTACAAAAACTGTCCACTTTGGCACCATTTCAACAGATCTATTTTGATTTGAATCCCTTCTAAGTTACAAAGAATTTTCCCCGTTCACTTGTGATCAAATTTAATTCATCTCTGGAATAAACAGTAATACCTTCCACAAATTTTCTATGGAGCTGTATGTATTAAATATAAATATGGTCTTTAATAATGTAATCTGTCAAAGTCAAGCAGACTGTATTGTTGACAAGGGGCTTGGATGTTTACTTAAACCTGAATTGCCTGAAGTATTTCAAAAGTCCAGCAAGCTGGGAAACCAAAATAGCACCTGTGAAGACAAAGGAAATAGCTCTTCATAGTAATTTCAAGTTTATTGACCAGCTTACCTTTCTTAAAGGAAAATTAAAATGAGTTTAGTGAAAGAAAATTTCTCATAGCGTTATATTCACTATTGAAAGTAAAAGAAACCCCCAAAACCAACCAGACAACCAACAAATATAAACCCCCCAAAAAAATGATGGGAGAAAAAAGAAAATATGAACAATTTACCTTACAAGTACCTTTGGTAAAAATAAGTGTTAGAATAAAACACAGACAAAGCCATTTAGACAAAGTACTTTCTCTGATTTTTTTTCTTTGTGGTAGAAATAATTCTTGTATATGCCTGTAATTCTGCTGTGTTTGCAGTTCAGTAAACATGCAGCTTAAGCAAAGATAACTGTGTCAGCAGTTGATTGCAGATCAATATTTCCACAGTACTGCTGAGTTCTGAATTAAGAAAGTTGTCTATTTCAGAGATAAATAACGCTGATGACTGAAGTAAAACTGAATTTATCCACGAGAAAGATCAGTCTTGGAGACAGCTAAAATCTGTGTATGCAAAAATTTTATTTTACTTCCTCTGCAGCAATGCACTAATAGAAATGAAAGATTTGCAACTTGAGCAATACTAGAAACAAGAAATATGTGTGTTTCTAGAACAGATAGTGCATTTCTTATTTGTATTTTTCATTATATTTAGATTATTTACTGAATATTGAAATAACCAAGACAAATATCTTCCTGATGCAAACCTATAAAAGAATAAGGGTGTCTGTCTTTGTCCTCAATGTATTTAAAAAGTTTCTAGCAAAGGAAAATTGTGCATCCAGTTTTCAAGTGGAAGGTGAAGTGGTTCATGCAATTCTTGCAAAATTCTGGAAGTAGTGAAAACAACTTCTTTTTTTTTTACTTATTATTGTTTTTCATCAAAGGCAGAAGCAACATGAAAAACTAATGAAAAATCCCTGTAATAATACCTCCTTGAGAAATAATTCCTAACATAATTCAGGGGACTTAATATGTTGGTAGGGAGACTTACCTTTAAAGCAAACCTTCAGTTTCTGATGTGGTGCATTGTCTCCATGATAATGCTGTCCTAGATATATGATGGCATTGAATCAGTTTGTAGACTGTCTTTTTTGTTCATTGATATTTTTAGCAAATTAAGGAAGTGAAAATACTTCAGTGTATAGTGGGAAATGAGTTATAGCTGGGGATCCTGCTCTATATATACTAACTGGGGTAATGAGGTGAATAAACCATGGGTGAAAATACAAATACAAAAGATATTTTCCATTGTGAATATATGGCAAGAAATAAGTATACATAACTGTATACCATGAAGACTATGTCCAGGTATTCCATGCTTACATGATCCCTAGTAAAGCTGTATTTATTATACAACCTCCAAAACAGATCTTTCTCTATGATAGGCAGGTATTTTAAATGCTGCTACAGAAGCCAAAACTACCAACAGTTCGTCACTCTTAGCTAGGAACTATTGGTCCCATATGGTAGGCAAAGTTCAACATTGGTGCCTGGAATATTGTCACATGCTCATTAATTTTCATAACTAATATGAATGTGGTTTTTACTGCTGCTATAGTCAAATAATAAAGAAGTTAAAATGTTTGGTGGCAAAGTAAGGTTTTTCCCTTTCTCTGCCTTCCATGACAGGGAAAAGTGCAGCTATTCACAACTTTTGTACAAAAGCAGGAAAAGGCTGGGTATTTGTTTGGGTATTTTTTGTTTGGTTGTTTGGGTTTTTTTGGTGCTGTTGGGGTTTTTTATTGCTTGTTTGTTTGTTTTTCAGGAGCTGCAAAAAAAAGTTTGTTAATAGGAGCTGCAAAAAAAAAAAAAAAGTCCATAGCTTTATGAAAAACAGTTGCCAAAGGAAAGAGACAATTAAAAATGTCCTAGATAAAGGCTGATGATGAGGTGAACTCACACTGCAACCATTATGAATGGAACTTATGTAGTGCTATAGGGTAGAAAGGAGATATTTCCCACATGGCAACGTTCAACATAACAGAAACACTTAGGTTTAACAACTGAAAACTTCTCAAAAACGTTAGTAGTGGTGGCCTGAGGGTGGGCATTGTAAAATTCCCTTCTGTATGAGTTTTGAAGAACAGGTACTACAGATGCCAATAGATATGGCTGAAAAAATACCTGTGAGAAAATAGGCTGAAGAGTGAAAAGTAATTGCTGAGGGGTATCTTGTAAATATATCTAACACCTGATGAGCTCTGGAGACTCGCAGGCCTGCTGAGTCCACAAGTGCGGGTGAATTCAGAATATCCGTTGCTGCCTCTACCCAGGGCCAGCAGTAAACACCAGCATGAACAATGGGTTTCTGTAGTTCAGAGTACATCCAAGAAGGTGATGGGTGTTATATGCAGACAAGTACTTCAGAATTACATAAACACCTGATGAAAGAAGGACCTTCTTGAAGGACTTTGCGAAAAACACCCTAGCAGACACACTGTGACCCTCTGCTTCTGTTAACAGCTATGGCTGGCCTGTCAGCTGTTGCTCAAAACAAGTGACAATTAACAACTGTCAGTATGCATCTGTGCATGCCTGCATGTGCTAATGGGAAGGGGTATGTGAATGTATTGACAGATAATTATTTGCTCTTAATACCAACAGCTTAATTAAAAGGTGTTCTAGTAAACAGTGGCTGTAATTGGTGTCTCTCCTAATTAGATCCCCTTAATAGAGAAAAGGGAATTTACAACAGGAAATGAGTCTTTCATGCTTTTTGGAGAAAGAAAGGTCAAGAGGTTAATATGAAGATTATGAAGGTGGAATTGAGATTAGTGTCTGTGAGAAAAACAGCAGAGGAGATGAAATGAAAGGGGAAGTAATAAAAAGGTTATGAAAGATAAAAATTGTTGAATTGATTCAGTGGTCAAAGAAAAGTATTTTATACTCCCATCCTCTCAGTTCACAGACCATTATCAGAAGTAGAGTGCTGGACAAAACCTCCTTTCTTTGAGATTGAAATCTACAGGAATAATGAGGAGAGAAGTGAAGGAGACTAAGTACTTGTCAAGTGGCCTGTACATACCTTTATCAGAAACCTGCTACTTTATTTATTTATTTCAACAGAAAGCTATGTAATCTCACTTGAACTTCTAAACTAAGCATACTGTGTTTCTGGATTCCATTTTATGGAAGCTAATACATAAAATATTACAACTTAAACTAGACCAAAACGTAGGCCTTAAAATGCATCATCCTGTCTGTAGTTTGAAAAGAATACAATCTCTGCCTGATTTTTTTCTTGTACTTGGAAACGAGAAAAAAAAAGGTTTTATTTTCAAGTACTTGTCCCCACAATGTCCTACAACGATGGAATGAAATTTGTATCAATCTTTTGGAAACAGCAATTTCACAGACTAACCTGAGTAATACCTGGTAAGGGCTCATCATCTGGACTAGAACAGAAACAACTGTGCTGTCGCAAGCACTGACTTTGATGATAATCAGTTGGAGACAAAGTGTATGAAATATATCAAAGCTCAGAGAACATATTTAGAATTTTACTCTGCTTTAAAACAGTGATAGATGGGAGGTTTTTATGTACTTACATAGCAATTTCACTGTAAAGCACTCCAGCTGTCTGTAAACATTGCTGAACAAGAAAAGTGGCCAATACTTTATACTGATCCATGGATGGTGGCAAATGTGGGGATAGTTGCAGCAATGGAATCAGACCAACTGGCAGGGCAGATACAAACCCATCTGAGCTGCCACACTATGACAAGGCATTGCCCGGGGGCCAAGCCATTCTCCTGGGTGGCAAACCTGGCTGTGAAGGTGTGCCATGAGGATGTTCATGTACCTGAGCCTGGCCACTGAAGGTCACTAAAACAACTAACAGGTGGTCAAGCTGCTAAGATTAAAATGTCTCAGATGGATCTGGACTGGCAATAAAATGGTGAACTATTTCTAGAGCAGTGGGCCATGACACCTCAGGACATCAAGACAGAGATGCAACACAGAGATGGACTTATGATTGAAGGGTGAACTTGACCACGGACATGATCCCACAAGTTATATATGGATGTGAAACACGTGCTGCAATTAACCAAGTCAAGTGTTAAAACCTGTCGGATATGGAGGACGACAACTGAAATACAAATATGAGCAGGTCTGGCAGATTGACTACACTGCACTCCCACAAACCTGCAAGTACCATGTGCTTACAGTGGTGAAAGCAACCACTGGAAGCCTGGAAACGTATGTTGTGCCCCTTGCCACCACCCAGAATACTATCCTGGGCCTTGAAAAGCAGGTCTTATGGTGACATGATACTCCAGGAAGAACTGAATCAGAAAATGAAACTAATTTCCAAAGCAATCTCAGACACATGTGGGCCAAAGAGCATGCCATTAGGTAGGAATACCACAGTCCTTATCATGTACCAACCTCCAGAAAAATAGAATGACACAATGCACTGTTGAAAAGTACACTGAGGGCGATGGGGGGACCTTCAAACATTGGGATACACTTTTGGTAAAAACCATGTGGTTAGTGAGCAAGAGACAACCTGCTTATCAGACTGGCCCTGTCCAATCAAAGCTTTTATGTGCTGTAGAATGGGGTAAAGTTCCTGTAGTACACATAAAAAAACATCCTGAGGAAAAGAGTCTGGGTTATTCTTGCTTAGAAAAAGACAAACCCATTCCTGGGATTGTTTTTCCTCAAGGATCTGTGTGCACTCTGTGGGTAGTGTTGGAGGATGGGCAAGTCTGGTGTGTGTCTCAAGGGATTTGAAGTGAGAGTAGTTAATGAATTGAATCTCCACTGATATTAATTGGTGTATAACTCCTTATTTTATCACTACTATATGCCCATTATTGCACTGGACACCTTGTGACACCTGTCTCTGCCTCTTCAGATTTGGGAATCTGAAACTGATTTCCTTTTGTAAAAATCTTTTATATTAATGAAAAATGAATTTTGATGTAATCAGACAAATGCAAGAGTGATGGAATTAGAACTAGCTTCAACATGCAGCAATCCAACACCTCACACAACCATTTCTGTCCTGAAAGATTGTTATGACAGATGGAGCCCAAATTCTGGACTAAATGAACTCAACAGATATTGCATATAGATGGCCCATAGACTAAGGGAATGATATCTGTGTGTATTTATCAAAAGATGGAAAGCAAGGGACCTGGACATGGTGTAAATAGTACAGAATAAAGAGTGAATGTAGTCCTGGTTTTGGTGGGAATAGATTTAATTTTCTTCCTAGTAGCTAGGACAGTCCTGTGGCTTGGATTGAGGATAAAAATAGTGGTGATAACTTACTGATCTTTTTAGATTTCAGTAAAGGTTTTGATATTGTCTAGCCCTTGATAAATTAGCAGATTGGGCAATCATCAACCATATAAAGTTCAACAAAGAAAAGTGATGGATTCTGCACTTAGGATGGGACAGCACTGAATGTACAGACAGACTGGGGAATGAGAAGCTGGAAAGCAGTGCCATGGAAAGAGACCTGGGGCTCCTGGTTGATTGCAAGTTGAACATGAGTCAGCAGTGCCCTGGTAGCCAGGAGGGCCAACCGTGTCCTGGGGTGCATCAGGCACAGCATTGCCAGCTGGGCAAGGGAGGGGATTGTCCCACTTTGCTCTGCACTGGGGGACCCTCACCTCAAGTGCTGGGGGCAGTTTTGGGCAATACAATGTAAGAAAGATATTAAGCCATTAGAGAACATCCAAGGAGGGCAACAAAGATGGTGAAGAGTCTGGAGGGGGAGCCGTATGAAGAGCTGCTGAGGTCACTTGTTCTGTTCAGCCTGGAGAAGAGGAGACTAAGGAGAGACCTCATTGCATGGAGGGACAGAATTCCTCATGAGGGGAAGATGAGGAACAGACACTGATCTGTTCTCTGTGGTGACCAGTGACAGGCACCAAGGCAATGGCCTGAAGCTGTGTCACGGGAGGTTTAGGTTGGATATTAGAAAAAGATTCTTTAGTCAGAGGAAGGTTGGGCACTGGAACAGTCTCACCAGGGAAGTGATCACATCACCAAGCTGACAGAGGTCAAGAAGCATTTGGGCAATACTCTTGGGCACATGGTGTGAATCTTGGGGATGGTCCTGTGCGGGACCAGGAGTTGGACTCAATGATCCTTGTGGGTCCCTTCCAACTCTGCATATTCTATAATTCTGTGATGTTCTAGTTGTTGCTGAGTAGTGTTTACCCTAAGAAAAGGACTTTTTATTTTCCCATGCTCAATCAGTGAGCAGGTGCAGAAAAAAGTGGGAGGGAATACAGCCATGGCAGCTGACCTGAACTGCCCAAAGGGATATTCCATAGTACAGAATATCCTGTTCTGTGTATATAAGCTGGCTGGAAAAGGACCATCACTACTCGGGGATAAGTTAGGCTGGACATCGGTCAGCAGGTGCTGAAAAATTGAATTTTGCATCACTTACTTTTGTTGGGTTTTATTCCTCTCTCTCTTTTCCCTTTTCATTATAATTACTGTTATTGTTGCTGTTGTTGTTGTTGTTATTATTGGTTTTGTTATTGTATTTTACTTTTCATTTTTTAACCTGTTTTTATATCAGTCCATGGGGTTAACCTTTTTCCTATTGTTCTCCCCATCCCATGGAATGCATGGGGTTGTAAGCAAGCATCTCTATTGTACTTAGTTGCTGGCTGTGGTTAAACTATGACAGAAGTACATGCTGTAAATTATCTTCTGAGGAAACACTGTTTCAGACTTGCAATATGTATTATTGTAATCAATTTCCTCTCAGATTGTAACGTTTTATACAATTTCAAATGTGATGGGGGTCGGAGGTTTTTTTGTGAATTAGTATGGCTTTTATATTGAAATTATGAATTTAGGGAAATTATCTAAGTGTGTTATTACCTGAATTTTTATTTTTGTCCAGGTTTTCAAGGTTCATAAGTATATTTAGCCTCAGAAGTGTGTTTCTTCAGCAAATATTTGAAATTAGAATTTTTGTTTCATTTCACTTTAATAACTGTCAATTAAAGGGTATAAAACATCTCTGCATGATTCTTAATCAAAGAAATGAGATTAAAAAATATGTAAGAAAACATTGCTTACAAAAATAAGTTTTCATTGTGGTTGTACACAGAAACTCTAGAAAAAAGTTTATAAAAACCTGAAGATTTTTTCAAAGTCTTTTAATATTTGTTGCATATAGTGTATTGCTTCAAGGTTTTTTTTTTTTAAATACAACCACATTCTTTTCAAATGTACAATTATTAACATGAAAAAACAGCATTTCAAACACTATGATAGAATTTATGAAGGATTGTAGGAGATAGAATAGTGTAAATAAGATTAAGCAAATGTCAGGTCTTTTTTTTTTTTCCCAGAATAGTTATAGACTGCTAACTGTTAATTGGCTTTAGCTAGCTGTTCTGATTTTTTTTTTTTTTCCTTCAGAATTTCCAATGTAGATTTTGCTCCTGCTGACAGACATCTGCTCTGGGAAGGTTGCCATAACACTATTTAAAATAACAAAGCTTAATTTATTGCTGCAAATCAGGAGAAAAATGCATCATAGTAGTTGGAATAACTTTGCACTGTAAAAATTTACTTCATGGGGTAGGGACACTCCAGGGTATCTGTTATTTATCTCTGACAGTGAAGAAACTGTTAATGCAAAGACCTGAGAAGTTTGTGGTTGAAAAATTTGGCTAGAAAGTAGACTTGCTTGCCAAAACATTTTGTTTCACCACTGTCCTCAGGCTGAAGAGCACCAACTAGAATACTAAATGTCTCTAGCCAAAGATGCCAGTCATTTCTCACACAGCTCCCAGTTCTAACAGGAGTAAAAAACCTTGTGTTTTCTCCCTAGATAAGAATAACAGCTATGGTTTACAACCTTTAAAACATTCTAAGTCATATAACACGTTCATAGTGTGGTGATCTATTTAATTTGATTGAAGAAACACACTTCTTTGTTAAGTAACTAGCTTGAGAAGGAGCTTAGAAATTTATGAGAATTAAAATTAGATTAAAATTAGGATATGATTTAACTTTCAGTAGTAAAAGAAACATGCAAACATTATTAGTAGATTAAAAGGTGGATGATTCACCTTGGCATTTCATTTTGTAGCTGAAATTTTTGAAAGCTTAATTTTAATTAATCAGGAAATATTTTGACTTCTCTCAGAAGTTTTTAAACTTATACAATCAGTTTTTCTTTCTGTCTTCTTTTCTCTTCCTCTGCATTTACTGAACATCAAATTTCAATATATTATATGTATTTTTATGTGCTTTAATTCTCTTTCCTGTCTGAGTAGAAGAGGAAGGGATGAACATTTACAACTGTACCATATATACTCATTTGGAAAAACCCAACTAAACAAACAAAACCCTCTCACACATCAACCAAGAGAAAAAACCCAAACCTCTCAGAGCTGTTAAACATAGAGAATAAATGTGACTAAGGGTCACATTGTTCACAGAAGTTAAACATACATGTCATCAATTAAAAGATGAGTAAATAAAATCCTGTATATTAAAGTTTACAGGATCTAGAGTTTTGTATTGAGAATGTTTCGTTTTCTTAGTGTAACAGGAATACTATGCATATATATGTATATGTGTTAGATTTAGTACTACTACATAGTGTTTACATACACTATTTGGAATTAATAATTTTGCTCTTGTATCTCACAGAACAAAATATTTGAACTAGACGTGATTAAGTGTTCTTCCAAATTTCTGTTCTGCCATACCATACCATACCATACCATACCATACCATACCATACCATACCATACCATACCATACCATACCATACCATACCATACCACTGAAATCTCCATATAAATGTAGTCATAAATAGCGTAGATTCTAAGTGAAATACTAATCATGTATCTAATTATTTGCAAGTCAGATATCTGAGAACAGGGACACAAGAAAAAACATGCTTAATGACAAAAGCCTAGAGCTCAAGGAATAGAGTTGCTTTAGGGAAACCTAGATGCCTTCCTCAGGGCTTCACTTCCATGTTCTTCAGCCAAACCACTTCATGTCATGTTTTTAAAGAGGAAGTAGGATTTGCTTTCTTCTTTAATACATCCAGTGTAAAACTTCTTATGGAATTTATTTTTATATATATTTCAAGCTTTTTAGAGTTTATTTTTTTTTTCTGAGAAATTAAATATATGGTAATCAGAAGTATTAGGCAAATATTTCAAATGCAGACACTGTGGCAATAAGCTACATTCAGAAAAATAATTATATCCTCTGGTCTTTCTTTGTTAATTTAATGAAGTAGCTTTATTTTAGTAATATGCTGATTTAAAGTAAAGGGAAAAGAAATCCTCCCTGTTGCCCAGATATGTATCTCCTTAACTAAACTTTTCTAATTTTTTTTAAAAGATTATGTTAAAAAAAAAAAAAAAAACCAACAACAAAAAAAACCCAGTCAATATGAGTGTCTTAAAAATATCTAGTGTTGTTACTAAAGCAGATAACCAAAAATTGCATCATTACTTCTGGCAACTTTATGCCCAACCCTTAATATTAAAGTTCTGATAACTTTTCTGCTAAAAAAGCATATGATTTTTAAAATGGAAATTGGTAACTGTGCTTTCCCATCCGTACAAATGTGTCTGGATGGTTTGGTAGAAAAATCAGTATATGCATCTAATAAAAAATTTATAGTTAAATCCAGCAAACTGAGGTGTATTCTTTAAAATGGTGTAATATCTAAGCATACATATATTTATTTTCTTATACATTTTACAGTAAATTTTTGACAGATAGGTGTCTCAGTTAACAAATCCCAGTCAACTTCAGTATGGTTCATTACTGGGGATTCATAATCTTCCTTAGGATTTATATATTAATTTGGTCATTTGACAGTAATTACAAAACTACTTTCTTGCATATGAATTGTAGCCTAATTAAACTGGCCTGCAGGCAGCCACAGCAATGATGCTGGTTAAGCAGCATTTTCTACATTCCCAAATGCTACAATGTTCTTTCTGCTTTTGCTGATTTCACGCATTTTCTGCCAAGTTAAGATACTGAGGCAATGCTGTAGGGAAGTTTTCCCTGAAAATGAATTCTTCCTAGATCTCTTATAGAAATTAACAAAGGAGCTGGATGTCCAAATCTGATAATATTTCAGTTAATAGGTTTCTTTTTTTATTACAGATTTTATTGATTACAGACGTTTATTGATTACAGAACAGTTGTGAATTTTTAATTAAAAGTGGATGCATTTTGGAGATGTTTAATACTTTCTTTTGCATTTTGATCCTGTGAAACATTAAGCATAAAATTTTCTCAGAACACTCAGCTGTTGATTCTCTCTGAAGGGCTTGGTTTGACAACAGGCTACTTACCTTAGAATAGATATTCTAAAGTTAGTAACTAAAGGTTAATATTATACTAGTAAATTGCAGCATACTTTAGCATATTTTTCTATATATTTAAGCATACTATTTATATATTTATATATATAAATATATATTGAAATATAATTTAGAATTACATCCTCAATATATCATTAGTAGGCATAATTATTATGTGGCATACCTGTGAAGCCTTTTTGACCTTTTTTAATGACAGTTACAAGAGTGTAATTGGTAGAGGGTTTCTGTTTATGCCTTTATAAAGCTGGGCTGTATTGTCAAGACTTTAGCCAGAAGGTTCAGGGTCATAATTCTTCCTCTATATCCAGCATGTGTTCACATCTAAATGAGCTGAACATGTTCATGTTAAGATGGATTTGATCATTAGGGCCTCTTCTGAAATGGCTGCTCTCCTTTGCCTGTTTATAAGCATATTGTACTGTTTACAATAATCCTCATGACGATTAACAACATGCTGGAAATTCAAAATCATATGTGCATATGTGAAGAACAATTTATTTTCTTAAGTTTTTGCTCACACAAGTTCACTTATTTGTGGAGACACATGCCCCATGTAAATAGAATTTTTTTTCTTCATCTGCTGATGTACATTATTTATGCTTTGAACAAAAAAAATTTGTAATTTATTTTTAACCCAAATCTTTATGCTTGTTTTATTTTGGCATATTGAAAATAAATGTGCTAACCTCTCAAAGCTTCTTTGAGAGGAAAGAATAGGTTTTTTTATGCATTGTTGCTGTCTTTTCCTGTTGTGGGCTTCTGCCTTGAACCCTTTAAGGCCATATTTTCAGATAGCATTAATGGATTTGGACCAATGTGGGCCATCAATAGTAGAGCAGTATCAGCTGACTTTACAAGCCTTACAAAAATTACGGTTACAGTTTGTCTCTCTGGTCCAAAAGGACAGTAAATACTGTAGGTGTCAGACTGGTGCTTCCTGAACACAGTTTTCATTCTTCTTTTTATAGATTCTCCAGCAATAATCATCCATCTTTGATGAATGCTGGAAAAGATCTTTGAAGTTCTTCCTGTGCACTGTGTTGAATGGAGCACAGGAGATATATGTCAGTTATGCCAGCATTTTATCCTGCAGAAATAAATTCCAGTTTCCATACTGGGCACATGACAGAAAATTTTTATTCCTCAGAAGAACTTGTCCTTGCATTTTGGGGTATTTAATGTTTGTTTGTTTTTGGGTTTTTTGTTTTGTTTTGTTTTGGTTGGTTGGTTTTTGTGGGGGTTTTTTTGTTGGTTTTTTTTTCGTTGTTGTTGTTGTTTGTTTGTTTGTGGGGTTTTTTTGTTTGTTTGGGTTTTTGGGTTTGTTTGGTTTGGTTTTTTTTTGGTTTTACTTCATTTGGGTTTTTTAGGAGGGTGAGGACTGCCCATACTGTGTCTACTTTGGCCGTTTAGTGTTGTCCCCTGCTTGCCTTATTTTGCTGAATGGACTAACAGTGCATCTTGAATGTAGTTGAATAAGACTTCCTCTGATTCACTGTCCTCTTTCCCTTTCCCTCATATAAACAACAGCCTGATTTTGGCATGGAAAAAAATCCCCAACTTTAGTTTTGGAAAGTGTATATATATATTAAACAAAGAGGGATTTTACACCTATGTTCAGCAAAATAATAAACAAAGACGTACCTAGAAATGTATATGTCACTTTTTCCTCACATTCCTTTCTTTGCTGCACTTTTTTTTCCCCCTGAGTTTGATCTTTCTTTTCAAGCTTTGTCTTTCAGTATTTTTCCAGATAATGTTATAAATATAACAAGCCTTGTCAGGGTGCATATTCAGGGTGTAGCTGTATAATTTGTTCATTTAATTTGGATGTACTTTACTGGCTGAGTTGTATCACTCAGATAAACATTTCTAGTGCTTTCTTCAATAGTCATGTCTTTATATATAGAGTGAATTCTGTTGCTTATATTGGCAGCTTAACTGCACATCTAACTGAAAGAGTTCCTTCCTTTGATCTGGCTCAATACTGTGGTAACCAGGTTTTCAGGTATGCTATCTGCCAATCATGTTGAATGATTAGGTTAATAACTGAATTCATTAGTGTTTTTAATCTTTGTAGCTGCTGCCCAGTGTGCTGAGCAGTCCACTGGACATGTATCTCTATGCAAACATCGGTGATATGTTTGGGACTGAGGTGAATACTGTAACAATGTGTTAAGAGAATTATTTATATTTCCTCACAAATTTCTTCAATTGTTTTCCTTATATGTGCCTTTTTTTTGTTGTTGTTGTTAATTTTGACTCAATGATCTTTGTGGGTCCTTTCCAACTCACCTTATTCTGTGATTCTGTGATTTTACTTTCGGATTCTATTCATAGCATTCAGCACTTGGAACAATCACTGTTAGATAATGCTGAAGGACTGAAATGGCTTTTCTTTCACACGATTATCTTTATAAAAATTTTCACTGTAATCCTTTCACTGTAAACTTTGTTTTTCATTTTTGTCATCCATATGGAACTGATTAGAAATTAAAATTAGTACTCAAATATTTACTAATACTCAAATATTTTCTAATACAAGTATATATGTGAAAACTAATCAGTACTTCAGATATATAATTAAGTAAATGGCTGCAAACAGATTACTGAAGAGCAAGGCAACAGTTTGATTAAATTTCTGAGAAGCATATTACCAAATAGGTAGAAATAATGTTTGTACTCTTTTACTTGCCATCTGTGCTCTTTATTCACTTCTGGGAAAATTCATTCTTTACCCGAGGGGACAGACAACACCTCAAAAAGGTGAATTAATAACTGGTTTCATTATCAGAAATGCAGATCTCGTAAATTCCTCTAAAAAGCAACAGGTATGGGATTTTTTCAGCTTTGGCAACCATACAGAGCCAAAAACCTCCAGATGAAACAATTAAAATTACAAAAAAAAACCCCACCAAAAAACCAGATAACAGGACCCTTTGAACACAAATGTAAGAATATCAAAGGTCAAGGGGGAAAATAAAATGCTTCATAGTCTTTATATATTCATAATATAATGCTTTTGGCAATGATAAAGTTCATCTTCTTCATAATAGTTTGTATGATGCTATGTTTCATATTTATGACAAAAACAGTGGTAAAGGAGGGTTAATTTACTTGTTGTTGAGCAGTGCTTACCCAGAATCAAGGTTCTTTCTGCTTCTGTCATGGTTTAGCTCCAGCCATCAGCCAAGCCCCTCACAGCTGCTAGCTCACTCCCCCACTGGTGGGATTAATGGGAGAATCTGAAGGGTACAACCTGGAAAACTCATAGATTGAGATAAAGACAGTTCAATAGGGAAAGCAAAAGCCTCACACACAAACAAAGCAAACCAAGAAATTAACCCCTTGCTTCCCATGGGCAGGCAGGTGTTCAGCCATCTTCAGGAGAGCAGGTGCCCCTCACACATAACAGTTATTTGGGAAGAAAAATGCCATCACTCAAAACACACCTCTCCCTTCCTCCTTCTTGGCCCCAGATTTATATACTAAGCATGTTTTGTGACCTGATTATACTAAAGGTCTCTGCACAAATTAAGGTGCAAATGAGATGATATGCCAAAGTCAATAGTACAGATTTTATTTAACAGTAAATGTGAGGTAGAGAGAGATAGAAAGAAATAGGAAGAGAGAAGGGGGGAGAGGGAGAGAGAGGGGGAGAGAGGTGAGCAGAGGGAAAGACAGAGACCATGTGGATTCCTGTGGTATCCTATTGGTTCTCCTTCACCCTGTTTTTGGTGTGCCTTCCTGGAAATGGCTGAACACCTGCCTGCTATTGGGAAATAGTGAATGAATGCCCTGTTTTGCTCTGCTTGTGTACACAGCTTTTGCCTTACTTATTAAACTATCTTTATCTCAATGCATGGGTTTTCTCCCTTTTACCCTTCAGATTCCTCCCACCATTCCACTCAGTGTCTTAGTCAGGGTTAACTCACAAGAGATAGTTGTAACAGCACAGAACTTCTTTCTCACGGGAATCCTGCAGAAAGTTATATAAATGTAAGTTTCATATTTGCAAGAACAGGCTTTGAAAAACAGATGATCAGAGTTCTGTCCAATCAGTCCCAGGGGGGTGATCTGATTTCAACCAATCAAAATCATATTCTTGTGTGTATATAAATCTGTTTATTAATTAAATAAATCCACTTTAGCATTCTTCTTCTGAAGTTTGCTCCGATTCTTTGCTCCACTTTCGGTCCAACAGCGACAGATGGTCAGATTCCTTAACAGGTTTTCAAAATTTGCTGGACACTAAAAACATTTGTCTGAGTTCAGGTGACTGAAACAAGAAAAAGTAGATGGAAGTAGTATGAACAGATTACAGAAAACCACTAGGTGTTACATCAGAATTAATTCCTACAGCCTCTGTTACCCAAAAGAGTTACATATTACCAGTGGAACAAGGTTCTGTCTCCTTACATAACAGGAAAAACACGAAAAGGAATTAAAAAAATGAGAACTAAAACTATCTGCCATTTTTAAGTACGCCACCATATGCAACAACACTTTATGCCACTGATTTTCAAGTTTCTCATTTTCAGGTCTCATTTAAAGTGTATATTCACTCCTAGCACAAAGACATTAATTCCATATCAAACTACATGTTCCAGAGATAATATCGATAATACATTTTTATTGAGAAAAATTATCAGCACACCATATCATACTGGCCTGACAACAACTGTAATTTTTCAGGGTACTCTTTATGATCCATTTCAAACAGAGGTTATCTATAAGTGACTATATGAAAAGACAGTATTATTTTAACACGTAAAAGTCTGCCTAGCTGAAGAAAAGAGGAAGGAAGGGAGGAAGGGAGGAAGGAAGGAAGGAAGGAAAGAAGGGAGGGAGGAAGGAAGGAAGGAAGGGAGGGAGGAAGGAAGGAAAGAAGGGAGGGAGGAAGGGAGGAAAGAAGGG
>VZTJ01005454.1:189060-240052 GCA_013397795.1 Orthonyx spaldingii | reverse complement strand
GAAGGAAGGAAGGAAGGAAGGAAGGAAGGAAGGATGTACTCAGGGAAAAAAAACCACAACTAATTCCTGAAGTTTAAAGAGAACGTCAAGTAATTCAAAAACAAAGAATGCGAAAAAGCATGAATGGGTGGAAGAAATTCTGCAGAATAGACTTAATGAGTAGACCTAAAATCTGTTAAAATTGCATTTTATAAAATTTTTATTGTAAGACGGAGGAAAAAAATAATTACAGTATTATGTGAAAGACCGAGAAACATGTTCTTCTCTGTACCATCCTCTGTGGTACAGTTAGGTGAGTTTACTGTGGGCTTTACATTCTTCAGTTAAAATAAACCCAAGAGTAAATGATACTTAATTTCCCAACAAAGATTTTTTTCTGAATAAATTTAAATATTTTATTTGACAAAAGAAGAAGTCTGAAGTTAAAACCCTGTCAGTTTAGAATTCAGTTATAATTTCCCAAGGATATTTCTAATTCAGATTGAATTCTTTAATTCAAATGATGGGTATTAGTAACACTCCAGATAAAATTCTGACATCCTTTAATTTTTCTGTTCTGTGTTGAAATATTTTCATGTGATACTGGGTATAGCTGATCAAAAATATTCCTGTAATATAGTATGCCTTTCCCAAACCTAAGAAAAAAATGTGTATGCCTTGTGAGAGACTAGAGGAGATTGGTGGCTTGAAACACTTCAGGGTGTGTGTGTGTGAGGAAAGGGACAGGTCAGGCCTTGTCTTTGGTGAGGTGATGTCTTACCCTTCACACTTCACCCTCCCTAGACCTGGATCCCAGCACTGCACACCAGATCCCAATCCCTGGCACACTGGAGGCAATGCTCCACACCTGCCCCTGCAGCCCCTATCCTAGCTCTTGAGTGGCCAAATGAGCCGAAGTCCCACCTGGGGTGAGGCCCCAGGAAAGCCAAGGGGTACTTAAGACAGAACACAAGGCAAGCACATATCTTGGCCCTATGTCCTGTTAGGATTTCTGTCAATTGAACACCACTGGAACCAGGAGTGGTAGTTATATGTGTTCTTTTCTATGTCTTTTCTGTCTTTCTTTTTCTTCTTCTAATTCAGTCTTTACTTAGAGTTTTGAGAAAGTTTTTAGTAACTTAAAATCAGACAGACTTAGAGTTTTCTAAGTTGAATGAGCTGAAGTTAATGCTTTGAGAAGTGCTTTATGTAGACTTAATTCTGCTCTAAGATTGAAGTCTTTGCTAAAGGTCTTTGATTTTCTCAGGTTGTCAGTAAAGTTTTTGTTGTTTAGACCTCTTGAGAATATCTTGTCAATATTTCTCCCATGCGTCTGACTCAGTGTACTGTAAGTCCTTCTAAGAGTCTCGTGAAGCATGGATTTTGGGGCCTTACAGTGTTTTCAGTTTGCTGTGATTTTGTTACAAAACTAATATCATTATTGCCTCTTGTCCCAGGCAAGGTTATGGACCAGTGTAACTGATCATCACAGACATTGACTGCAATTTCAGAAAATTTTATGCTATTCATATTCAGGAGCACAAACACTAACAAAAATATATATTCTGTAGATACATTACAGAGTTGATATGCTAGCATATTCCAAATGGTTTATTGAACAAAACTTTGTTACCTCCATAATAACAAGAGATATATAAGTACTTCTGATTATCTTAGACATAGATAGGTTTTATAGTAATTTTTTTGCTGGGTCGAACCTGAAGAGGACTGTGAAGAACTTGTGAACAAGTTTGCTATGTAGTTATTGAAAATGAGA
Source organism: Orthonyx spaldingii (assembly GCA_013397795.1). Lineage (NCBI taxonomy): Eukaryota > Metazoa > Chordata > Aves > Passeriformes > Orthonychidae > Orthonyx > Orthonyx spaldingii. Next base: position 238,296 of record VZTJ01005454.1, on the reverse strand, counting down.
ATCTCAGACTTCCGTATAACTTGTCATTAAAGACAAATGCAGATGGTGTTTTTATTTTTGAATCTCCTTTCCATCTGTGGCCTGTATGTATGCAAATAACTGAGCTAATTTCAGATAAGAGAATTCTGTTCAACTGCAAAATCTTAACTAGCCTGCTTTCAGTGAAAATGGAACTTTTTATGAGTGAATTTGCTTAGACAATTGCTCTTTCATTAAAACAGTTTGAATCCAAAGACTATGAATTCCATTTACCAGATGGAAGAAGTATTGCTTTAAAATTTTTGCATGAGGAGAACACTTTCTCCTAGACAGAATTTCACATAACACATTAATGTTTGTTCAATTTTAAAGACAATCATCCTGTCAGAAAAAAGTAGTTTTATTTACCCTTATCAAATTCAGTTACTGGCAATAATCTCAGAAAAAAATGTGCCTGCGTGAAGAGATGTGGTTTCTGAATTAATAACTTGTGGTGGATTATTAAACTGCAGGCAGTGTTAGGTTTGAATTTTATCATGGCATGCAAGGAGAAAGCAAAATATATCTGTCTTCAGACATCATTGGAACAACATCACACACAACTATTTAAACAGCCAAACATATTCCAAGGATCAAAAGAGTCTGCAGGAAGAGAAAGATTTTCTTCTGCTTCCCTAAGAAATATCTAATTACTGAACTACTAGATAGTTTATTCAATTAATTTTTTGCCCTACTACTATATAAGTTCTCATTTATCTATTTACTTTCATACAACAACTGCTAATAGATTAGACTACAAAAAGCATTTAAGGGACTAAATCTCCTATCATTCTAAAATATGAGTGTTTACAATAAGCAGAGTAGAGATGGAAAATATTTTTACACCATTCTGGGGAACCCAGAAGACAGTGTAGTCACAATACAGTAGCTAATACACTTACTAGTTTAGTTACATCAATTCTTAGCATGAAGGTTTGTAGAGAAATTCTTGGTAACTTAATAAAATAAATAGTATTATTACTTTATGCTAATATATTTTAAATATATTTATTACTTATTTAAATAGTTATTATACATTTTTATTTATATAAACTGCATTTAGTGTAGAAGTATTTTTTTTCCTTTTTTTTTTTTTTGCAATTTTTTTTACATTTGCAAAACTGCCTTCTAAGCAATTGTCCAGTACATTCTAAAAATGTGTAGGTTACCAGCACACATTATTTAGATGTCTATTTTGGTGACAGTTTCTGAACAAACTAGAACGTATCAGGATTTTGAAAAGACATAATCTTCTTCTGCTTCTTCCTTATCTCTTTTCATTCTCTTTCCCTTCAATCTATAGTATCTTTTTGACACTTTCAGTTTGCACTCTCCCTTGTATTATAGCACCACTGCTATGCTACCCGTTTTACACGTAGTTTAGCTGCTGATGTAAAAATCTTTCAAACAGGCCTCTCTGCTCATCGTTTGAATACTGCAAGAATAATTATTTCATCATCTTTATATTGTAAGAATTTTAAATTGAATGAATGATAAAGTCTATTTTCAGTTCAATATTGTGTCTTTTTAAAAAAAAACTTTTAAATATAATAGGTTACAAAGAAATTATTTGGACACTGGAGACTGATGTGGGACTTCAGCATATGAGATGTGTAAGTCACTGGTAATTCTTTCATAGACCTCTATTATTCATATGATGGTTTCACATACGGGCAGAGGAATAATAAAATGTCTGTCCTCTAAAAGCACACCACCAATGAAACCATGGCTTCAGTAAGGTTTGTCAATCAATGCAATTACATACACAAACAACAAAAAGGATGTAAAATACAGTGTCACAATTTTGGATGACCACATCATAGAGTAATAGGCTAAAATCAGCAAGAGAGTCTTGTAGACATATGTAGCTGTGGTCCTTAACAAAGTTTTCCAAATACATAAAGTTGTGTGTCATAAATTGCATGAAAACTGGAATTATCTGTCTCAAGGTCTATTATTTGGCCCAATTAGCTTTAACGCTTTATGTATCAGTGCTATAGTTCCATATTCAATTCATATTCTATAGAGCAAAAGTGTGGAACTCAATGTGGCATTTAATTCACCTGTTCAGTTGTTTTCAACAATGTGTTATGTTTTCTTACATTGCGTTGATTTGTACTGCATACTTAACTCAAAAAAAAATCTGCAAAAATACGCATAAGGTTCGCAGTTGACTCAGTACAAACTTGTTTTGATTTCAATAATCTGTTATATACAGCCTGTAAAAGTTAAAGTGCACAAAATGTTTATAGACATGCCAGACAACATGAAACAGTCAAGATTTACAGATTAAGTTTCTCAGATGGTATTGTTGTGGCAACACTGTGTTTATGGCAATTTAGTTTTTATTGCATCACATAAAAAATTAAGTTCTTTAATAGGTACAATTTATGAATGCTTAAATTAGAAGATATTCTTTTTTCTTACATTGAACTGCAAGCTAATAGTGTCTTTATAAAATTTCTTTGTTTCTTATCCTGAGTTAAAGTTTATATCAACAAAATTTTTATTTATTATGACTAAGAGACTTGTGCCTACACTATTACAGAATGACATCCTTGTTCCAGAATCAACCCCCAACAATCCAATGAAGAACAAAAAAAAAAGAAAAACCAAGCACAAAGAAAACCAACTCCCTTAATCTGACAATACGGTCAAGATTTAAAATTCAGACAATCGTGGAAATGACCAAAATAAATAATAAATTATCCTTAGCATTTACATTTTCTGTTGCTCACCTCTTCCTCCAATCCTTGATCACTGTTTAAATGAAAATTACAGTTGGACCAGGTCACCCACTGAGATTTTTTCCATCTCTGTTCTGGGAGATTTTCAAAATCAGGCTCAGTGCAGATCTGAGCAACTGTTTCTGACCTCAGAGCTGCTCCTTCTTGAGCAGGATCTTGGAGTACAGACTTCTTGAAGACCGTTCCCACCTGATTCTGTGGTTCCAGAGTTCTATAATTTGATCAGTCCATTAATCCCTCAATCTCATTGTGCCTGCGGTGAGAATTTGGAGTATAAGTTTTGAAACTCTCCTCCCTTTCTCCAAGCCCTTTCATTCATCATTTTCTCAGTAAGGGAGGACTTGAACAGTTCCTCATAAAATAGTATCAAGATGTAGAATTTAATATCAGGGATTTACCCAGACCCACCATTAAAAGGGGCAAACTGAAACCTACTTCTCTGTTCTAAATACAGTGTCTTTCCAGGTAAGCAGTTCTGCAGATATGGAAACCTGTGCACACAAGGATAAATTATACAGTCAAACTATTAGAAATTCTGCTTCTGCGTCAGTTTATAGAGGTTTTTTTCATTTTTTTTCCCCTGTGAATCATTCTAGCAGTTTGTAATTGAAATGGAAAAGGAAAACATAAGACATGATCCCAGTTTCCAAATAATATTGTGAAAATCAAATTGTCTTTGTTTTTATTATGCCAGCACCCAACAGAACTGAAACTGTGGAGAGGTTATTGGCTCAGCACCTCTAATCTGCTCATCCACCATAGAAGCTTGAACACTTCTTTTGCCAAAATTTCAGTAATTCCAGATTGCTGGACAGCTGTCAATACACAAGACACCTTCAGATAACACTGTGGGTAGACCAGTGGGAGGTTATTTACTTGATGTAAATGTCTTGCCAAAGTTCAATTATAACCTTTAGGTACTTGGAGAGCATCTTGTGGCTCTCAGCTTGCTAAACTAATGCCATAGGCACTGTGAGTTTATTAGCTGAATACCTTAAGCTGTCCATGTCAAGGGCAGCCTTTTGTGAGGATTCTGAACAAACATCAATCATTTTTGATTTTAGCAGTTCAGTCTATCTAGTATTCACAGTTACTGTCAAGGGAGAGTCCTGTGTTATGACACTGGCAGAGCTGGCAGAGCTTAGGGCACTTTCTGACTTCCCAGTTGTTATTTTGAGGCATGTGCACTTCATTAGCTTTTAAGCAAACAAGCATTTTTCTTTCCAGGAAAGTGATTGTGCAAAATGTATTGTTCTTGATTTTGAAGAGATAATGCTGGCTTTGATTCTGCCAGCTGTTCCTTCCCTCTCAGATGGAGATAGGAGGGATTTCCATGGAGATAAAGAATGCATGCTTTAGCACAACTATTATAACCCTACAAGTTGTACAGTTTCATATACAAACCTTTCAGATTTTTAATTTTTCTATTTTTTTCCCAGCAAATACTGTTTTATCGTATTCAAGCCTTTAACTAAGCAGACTAATTTCTTGTCTAATGCATTCATTTAGTGTTGGAAAGAAATGAAATTCAATTAAATAAAAGCAACTGTTTAATTTTCATTTTTAACATTCTCATTAATGATTTCTTTTCTTTCATATACCTGTTAGATTCGAGAGAAATAAGATATAACCTAGGGCAAAATAAAACAAGAAGCTCTGACCAGATTTCTTGCAAGATGCTACACTGAAGAGTTGTTTGTAAGGATCCAATCTTTTAAAAGTCACTGAACCTGGCTGCTGAACTAGTAAGAACAATATCAGTGCTGGTCTGCTGATCCTCATCTAAAGCTTATCTGACTCGTGCCATGACACAGACCCATGTGTGAAACTGATAGTTCAGTCCCTCAGTTTTTTCAGGCTGATGCTCGGTTAAAATTGGCTGTCTTTATGCTAATTTGTCTTGCATAGGGTAATGAACTTCATGCTGAGAGACAAGGAAATGTGCCAGAAATATTAAAAGCTAGAGATAGTTCATGTTTAAAACAAACAGGTTAAAAGCCATGCAGCATGAAGCAATCTGCTGAGTCGTTTTGAACACCCTGGCTTAAAGATTACAGCCAGAGTTTAAAAAAAGCAAGGATAAAATGTTAGTGAAAAAACACTTCTATATATTTCTTTGATGCCAAGGTGAAGATTAAGAACATTACTTTTCAGAATAGCAATGTTTAACCAGATGTTGAGGAAAGAGAGAAAGCATATATATCTTAGGTTAGTTCTAAGTATTTGCATATATAAACATATATGCACATATTTAAATAGCAAACTATTTATTTCATGCTTTTTCACTTGATCACTGACATCCTTGTGTGTACTTATAAGCAACCATGAACAATGTAATTATACAGAACTCTACTCTCTGAGTTTATCCAAATTCTGCTGCATGGCCTCAAATTTCCTTAATGTGATCATACTTCACTTTTGCTTGAAGTTGGATTTTCCTCTGGTACTCTAGTCAAAGACAGAGTTGAAGTCTATGATCCTTGGTTACAGGAACACATGAACTCATGCTGTGGTCTTCCCAAACCTCTTAGATGTGCAGTCTTCCTTCCTGAATAATTTTAAATATACATGTCTTTCAAAGCCACACTTCCAGAGCTCTCCTGAAACTGAACTGTATCCTAAACTGTTTACGCTTTCTTTCACAATTTAGAAGTCACTACTCCTCTAATACTAAAGCATTATCTTTCCTTAATGCCTCACTGTAACAAATTGGAATACACTATAAGTTTATACTTTCTACACACTACCTAGGTAATGATATGGGTTAAAAAGAGAATGTTGAATATGCTGTTTTAAAAAATAGTTATTTCTGCTTTTTATTAATATTATTATTATTAATTTCATTTTTTCTTCTCACTTTCTCTCTTTAATTGTCCAGGAAGAAAGAATGACTCCAGGTGTCCTTTAAGGAAGAAAAAAAAATGGTTTTATATATTTCCAATCTCTTGTCTTCTGAAATAGAAAACAAGCATATATTGACTATTACTCTGTAAAGAATCAGGAGAAGGTATGTGTACCTAAAGCCATTAAGTGCCTTTCTTAACATTTGAGAGATGCACCTTTTCCTTAAATGAAAACTATTGTACAACTGAATACACTAATTTACAGCTGAGTATAATTTAAATGCTGTCTTCTATCACTTTTATAATGCATCAATGAAAAAGAGCATTTCTGCACAAAATGTTATTACTTTTTTGCAGTCTGAAAATTGGGAAGCTTTTACCATAGAAGAAGCCTGCAGTACATGGAAAATACAGTTTAATTATGTATTAAAATAATTTGCAATATTTTGATCACTATTTTATTCCAACCTCCTTAATAAATGAAAAAACCAATCTCATCTTATTTGGGAGTTTTTCCTTTTGTTTTATGGGGTCAACTAATCATTCAGAAAGGTTCGTCTGCAGCTATTTGAAATAAACAGCATTTTACTGATCTTACTGCTATAGTTTAACCTTCTCTCCTCAAGTGGACAGTAAAAGATGAATGAATCAGGCAACGCAGGTGTAAAAAAGTCAAATGCAATACACTTACAGAACTGCCTTTCATTTAAAATAATCTTACTACATGGCTATAACTTGTCAATTCATCAATCTGTTGACATTGAAATTAAAAGACAATAATTTTCATCTTATAACATTTCTGAAAAGAAATTACCCCCATCTTGGGACCTTATCTTCAGATACAACTTAACTGGAAAATAGCTTTTTTCTTCCTTTCTTTCATGAACTAAGAAGTTAAAAGAAATGTGAATGACCCAGGAGCAACTAATTGCCTGTCAATCACAATACATTTAAATAGGAGTGTTTCAAGCTTAGAAAAACAAAAGTAATAATAGCAACAAAAAATCTCCAGGACTGTATTTTAATGGACTAGAATAAATAATGATATCAAAGAAAAAAAAGTTGCAACGTATCATGAATAATATATTAGCAAAAAAAAAATTCCAAATCTTTCCCATGCTTCTACGACAAAGATAGATAAACAGGGAGTTGATTGGTTTGCTGGTTGGTTGGTTTGGCAGTTTGTTTAATGCTAAAGAGGAAGAATGGGCTTGACTCTTGGATGACAGTGTTACTTGTGCTGCAAATTCAGAGAAAATGTGCAGGATGAGTAAAAACCACTCAGATCCCACTATGTGCGTGAAACCCTGCATTAATATACAATTAATGTGTATGAGAATATAGAGTTACCTTGGCTGTGATTTCAGACTGCCAAAATATCCAAAAAAATCAAGCTGTGAATTGACCACTGCAAGAAAAAAGAAAAATCCAAATATACTTTGTGGGCTAATAATAACTGAAGCAACAAAGTGGCATCAAGTATTTTGAACAAATGAAAGTGTTAGTCCCGAATAGGATAAGTCAATGATGATTTACTCATTCAATGCAAAATATATTAGATCTGACAGACCTTAAATTGGATATTAATACGTTTTGGAAAGTGTCAAGGAGATATGACTGACTAAGTAAATGTTCAGAACAGATAATTTCATGTCTTCATTAAAAAAAAAAAATAGATGTAAAGCTGTAAACTTTTTTAGTTTTGGTTTGAGTTGTTGCTTTGGATTGGTTTTTTGGGGGGATTTGGGGGAGGTTTTTTTGATCTTTGGGTTTGTTTTTTTTTTAAGTTACTGATTCCCAGCTTAAGCACAATCAGTAGAAAGAATTATTATCGGAATCTGGTCAGAAGGCAAAAGAGGCAATGCTTTAAGAAGAGGGATAATCCAGGCTAAATGTTATGGAAGCTAAGGAAGATGGTTCCATGTGAGTGAACAAGAAAACTTTAGTTCTGAAAACAGTCATTAACTGTGAGAAGATCTAGATACAGAAGACTACCTGGATTAAAGGAGAAAAAAAAATATTTAAAAATCTGTAGAGTTTGCTTATTCAAACCATTATCTTTTTTCCCAGCTATCAAATTCTTGTTGTAATTTTTGTTATTTCAACTACAGCATTTTACTGTGGTAAATTTCACTTCAGAGAAGAAAAAAATACAAATATATAGACATTTAATTTTATGAATCAGGCAAGACTAGATTTCCAAGTTACAAATAAATTTAAATAGCAAATAATCTTTATAAATGTGTCTATATCTGTGGCGGTGACCCGGTCAGTGGCTGTGGTCACTGAGAGTGAGCAGCGATCTGCCACACCTGCCTTCTCTATGTGGATTAATGAGGAGTCTAGGTGGTCAAACTATTCCCCTCAGCACAGTGAGTCTGAGGGGGATGGGGAAGGCAGGCATGGGTAGTTTCCCGCCACTCATAAGTGTCCATCAAGTTTCCATCTCCTCCCCCATCCCCTCACAGTTATTTTAATATTCATAAGTTGCCCAAAAGTTCTGTTACCAGGTTCTGTTGATTGGTTAAGTTAATGTATTCCACCCCTTTGTTTCCCCATTGGATGTTCCCTGATTACGTGTTATCCCCCTATTGGTTTATTCCCTTGTTCCTCCCCTTGGACTGCCCCTTTTCCCGCCCCTTTTAAACCCCTGCACACCCTCAGATCCCAGCTCTTAGTAGCATCCCCCCTTCGGTGCTGAATAAAGTAGAGTTGCTGCTACTTTGAGTCCTCCCGCTCCTTCGCAGCCGAGCTGCTACACTGTCTCAACTGCTGCTGCCAGCTCCCCCGGATGAGCTGTGCCTGCTTGAGCTGTTGCCACGAGACCAAAATCTGCTGAGCCTGAGTGCTGCAGAGGTCTGGCAGAGAGCCAAGCACAGAAGGTCGCATTCAAGCCACCGGGCAGCTTGAAAACCAGCAGTGGCCGGGCAGCTACATATATCTAAATCAATAAAATAATGGGAACTAAATTGATATATGTATTATTTCTTTAAAGATTTTTTCTTGGAGTTATTTGATGAAAAACACAAAGACCGTATATCCTGATTGTGGCTGAACAGATAGAGCTTGGGATAGAGTTAATTTTCTTTCTATTAGCTGGTAGAAACAGTGCTGTGTTTTTGATTGAGGATGAAACTAATGTTGATAATACACTGCTGTTGTAGCTTTTGCTGTTGTGCTTACCCAAATCAAGGACTTTTCTGTTTCCTATGCTCCGCCAGTGAGTATGTGCACAAGAAGCCAGGGGGGACAGGACAGCCGAGCCAGACTGGCCAAAGGGATATTCCATACCATTGAAGGGCATGTTCTGTACATAAACTGGTGGACCTGGTCAGAAGGGGCTGATCACTGCCAGGAACAGGCTTGGCATTCATTGGTGGGTGGTGAGCAACTGTAGAGTGTATCATTGTTTTGGTTTGCTTTTTTCCTTGGATTTTGTTTGTCTCTCTTTTTGTTGTCTCCCTTTTCTTGCAATTTGTAGTAGTAATAGTAGTAATAGTAGTAGTAGTAGTAGATGACTTCATTTCAATTGCTCAGCTGTTCTTATCTCAACCCTTCTTATCTCCAAAACGGGTTTTACCTTTTTTCCCATTCTCCTCCCCATCCCACCATGAGGGATGGGGAATGGTAGAGTAAACAAGTGGTGCATGGTGCTTAGTTGCTGGCTGGGATTGAACCACAGCACTGCAAAAACTACACTAGAAATTTTAAGAATGAGTACTTGGAAATTTTTCGTTCATCCAGATTTTTAAATTTTATTTTACAGTATAAATTTTACTTATTTAGATAATAATTGTCTAACTTAATACCATTTTATGTAAAAATAAAACCCCAAAAAATATAATTGATACAAGTATATTCTTAATACACTATTTCATAATAAATTTTCCTACATAAAAAGCTTTTCTGCCACCACCTTATTCCTAATCTGCAAGAGAATGAAAATTTAAGGTAATTTGCCAGTGGAAGTAATAAAAAAATACAAATTATTACACTGTAATTGGCATACTGCATTTACTCATTTACACACTCACTGGAAGAAAACAGAAAGTGCTCTCCCCTTTAATTTTTGTGTGAATTCAATTCTGACCAATAAAACATAATCCATTAAAGTAAGATGCAAACTTCACCAAACCCCTCACTTTTCCCTTCCTTTGTTGGAAATTTTCTTCAGCTCTAAAGTCATGAAAGCAAGATCAATATTTCCTTCGTGATTTAGACAGAACCTGCGAGGTTTCTATAACAACAATTTACACAAATTGATCAAGAATTTTACAGAAACTGTAAAGTATTGGCCAGCTTTCCATTCTCACTGATGCTGGTATTATACTTTGAATTGCTTATTCTTCACTGGAAGTGAAAAGTGACATTTGGTCAACTGAGAATTGTCATTTTTCAGAGACTGAAAATCTGAGATACATTCTGTATTTTCCTCAAATTTCCCATTTAGAACCTTAGTAGCCAAAGAAAGCAAACAATACGAAATGCAGCAAATGTGACAAATCAGAGTGACAAATCAGATAGCAGAAAACACAATTGGCTTTAGATGTTTCTGCAGTTTGAAACCCCTGATGCTGCAAAGCCTCCCATTAGCTCCCTCCTATTCCCAGGGGTTGATCTGCCTGTCATCCAAGGCCTTAGCCCTGGTATGGGATTGTCTGGTCACCTTGAGTCAGACTCCTGAGGAGACTGTGAAGTTAGAAAAGGGGTGGCAAAAAGGTTTAGAAGGGTGAACTGCACAAAGTGAGAAAAGCTAAACTGCAGATAAAAGTAGGAGTGTCCAGACAGGATTGTTAGTTTCTCCAGGGTTCAAGGAGAAAGCCAACACACAAAAGTATAAGACTGTGTGGCACCAAAGCAGTCTGAAACAGGGGCTGGCCCTCTTCTTCACAACCTGACAAAAGGTTAGCCAGAAAAGGCTGTGTGATCAGGGAAGGTCATATGAACACTTTGTCTAGTATCCTTTGAGTATTGCACAATTAATAATCATTTTGTACACTTAAGCTCTCTACATTCTGCTTGAAGTCTTTTTCAGGTCAGAAGTTGCTGAATAAAACATCCCTGGTAACACAAAACTTGGGTAATATGCTGTGTTGAAAATAACCTTTTATGGTGAGATATGAGACCAATAAATCACAGTATGTAATGACACACTACCCTGGCTCAATACCCTCTGACCAGATTCTTTTAGATATTCCACACATGGAGGGTGCAATGTTTAATATCAAGGTTACTTATTTGAAGATAATTGATACAGAGGATTTCCAGTTTAGAAGAGCAATAAAAATATGATGAGAATGCAATACAAATATGATATTTAGCAAAATATGTCAGTAGCACAATATACACTTCAATGACAGTACCAATGTGATTCCTAGTAGCAGACGTGCTCACCATCAAGACAGTAGATGTCCCCAATCACTAGAAGGGAATACATGAGCTTAAGCCAGGTCAAGCTGTCATATGGCTTTGTGATGTCAATTCTAATGTTCCTTAATTTCACTACTGGGGCATAAGCCAAGTCAAAGCCTGATTCATGAAATAAAGCTCAAAAAACCCAGTAGATTTCATGAGTTAAATAAAGTTCTTCACAAAAAAAAGTCTAATTTTTTCACAGCTTCTCAACAAAGCAAGAAATTCCAATGAAAAGCCAGAAAATAGAATCAGTTTTTGATTTTCTATATAGATAGTTTGAGACACCAGGCTATTAATTCTCCATTGAATTGGGACATGTGATTCAATTTGATTGAATGCCTGTATATAGGGGATTTGTAGCATGTTGGTGCACCTTGTCTTTTCTCTTTGCCTCTACTAAAGGGTGTGGATCTCCCATAGGCCATATGTCGTATCTATAGCCCCAGTCATATCTCTCCTGCACATTGTACAAAATCTAAAATGATAATAGAACCTGCCAACAAAATTCACCATGAGTGTCAGAAAGAATAAGACTCCAAAATGAGGTGGTGAGACAACTGCCTGGAATGTTGCATCCAGGTCTGGGATCCTCAACATAAGAAGGACATGGACCTGTTGGGGTGAAAAAGTTTGAGAGAGTTGGGGTTGTTCAGCCTAGAGAAGAGAAGGTTCCTGGAAGACCTCCTAGTAACCTTCCAGTACCTAAAGGTACAAGAGAGCTGAGACGGACTTTTGACAAGGACATTCAATGACAGGACCAGGGAGGGATGGCTTTAAACTGAAAAACACTAGGTCTAAATTGAATAGTAGGGAGAAATCCTTTACTGAGAGGGTGGTGAGGCACTGGAAGAGATTGGCCAGAGAAGTAATGGATGCTCCATCCTTGAAATACCTTAACATCTTGTTGGATGGTGCAACCTGATCTAGTGGAAGGTGTCCCGGCCCATAGTGCAGTGGGGGTGGAACTAAATATCTTTAAGATCCCTTCCTATCCAAACCATTTTATGATTCCATGGTTCCATGGTACTAAATAAAGATGTGGGGAGGCTGGAAAGGATCCAGAGAAGAGCCACAAAGACCATTTAAGAACTTAGAAACCCGCAATAAGAAAAGCTGAGAGAATTGGGGTTTTTTCACCCTGATAAAAGAATCCTAAGGTAAGACCTTGTCATGATCTTCTGGTGTTTAAAGGGTGACTGCAAAGAAGATGAAAACTCCCTTTTTTACAAGGAGTCACATGGCAAAGGTGAGATGATGGGTACAAATTACTCCTGGGTAGATTCTGATTAGACACAAGAGGACAATTTTTCACAAAGAGAGAAATTAGCCATTGGAATAATCTCCCCTGGAAAGTGATCATTTCCCAACATTTGATGCTTTACTGATTCCACTGGAGAGGGTTTTGGGCCATCTTTTCTAGTGCTTTTACCCTGAAAGGTTGAACTAGATGACCCTCCTTCCAACCCAGACTGTTCTGTGATTCTGAGATTCTGCAATTAAGTGCTAATGTTGGATACATTTGCTGGGAAACTTGACAAAGTTGCATATTAGTTACCTAATAACACCAGTGGGAATCTATGTATAAATTAAGAGTAGGAAATAATATGCACATCCTATTTGCAATTACTGCAAACCGATATTCCAATTTCTAAAGCAAGTTTTTATTTAAACAAACAAACAAACAAACAAACCAACCAACCAAACAAAACCCACCAAAAAACAATCTCCCCAAACCAAACAAACAAAATGCAAAAAAACCCCTCCCAAAACCCCCAAACACTTAAGCTCTTTTCCATGGTTCTATGATGCTCACAGTAGTTCTTAAGGCATTTCTGTAAATCCTTTAAGGTGGTTCTAAATGGAAACTTTCAGAAAAGTTAAGATCACTTGGCTCAAGTAGAGAAGATAAGTACGTTAGTGCCCCTTTATGGATATTGTCATTCAGAAATAAAGTGATCACAGTTTCCTGTAACTCAATGCTTTCTCTAAGGAGATCAACCTGTGCTGAACCCTGACAACATTGCTTGAATGACAGCATCCACAGAATGGCATAATGGGCTTTAACTTTGCAATTCTAATGTTTTATTTCCATTTTCTAAAGTGTTCCTGTACTGTCAAGGTCTTACTGTCTAATGATAATTAAAATTATATTTTATGTAGTGCTTTTCAGAAGCAAACCATTACAAAGTATATTTAAAAAACAGGAATTTAATCCTGAGATAATTTAGCAGTGAAGAATTACATATGGCTAATCACTGATTTTCTTTGTTTATGTCTCAAATATTAAAATTCACTGTAGCTATTAGTCAGCAGGAGTAACAGTGGCAGGATATAATTCTTCATTATGATGGTTATTGCTTACTTTTATGGTCATAATACCAAAAAGCTCTAAGATAGGAAGTATCCTTTTGTACTAATCACAGTGTAAAGATAAAAACAGAAATGTTTCCAGTGATTATCCAAGTAGGAGTAGGAATTAACTATTGCAACAGTAACATTCAAATTAAAGGATCAAAGATGAATTCTTGGTCACTCCTATTATTTAGCATGATTTTTCTCTGTATGGTCTTTTACTTCTTTGGGTGTAGTTGGTCTTGATTTTTGTCTCTGGTGTTAAGAGGCTTGCATACACTTTATTATATTGAATATTTTGTTCATTTATGTTCATACAACACACTCAGGTTTGAGATCTATGTGTACAAATTTATTTATGCTTATCTGCAAACCATATAAAGGTATAAAGGTGAAAAGGTGAACAGTTCTTCATGGACTTAGTTTCCTTGTGAAATTACACCTAAAAATAAATTATTGCTTTGAAAAATATTGTAAAGTCAAAGACTAAAAAAATTACAGTAAGTTCCTATACACATGGAAATGCACGCATTCTGACCACTCTATCAGCTTCAGACACAGTAAAATCTAGTGCATATACCAGTGTTGACTATTAGACTTCTCAGTGATTCACCTTCACTTCTGAATTTTAAAAACACAAAAAAATTGATTTCAAAGACAAATTTAACTGTAGTCATTTTTGCATAGTTCCAATCCTTCATAATTGGTCCAAGATTGATAATTGGGTCACAGGGCATAGTCTCAAAATAGAGGTATCAAAATTGTTTTAATAAAAACTGCATATTAGACACATTTCTGTGGTTCTCCCTCTATCGAATCAATTGCTTAGCCAAAGGGGGGAAAAAAAGTTATTTTCCTATTCTCTAAAATTGTCTCAGATTTTTAGCCTTTCCTCCACAGCAGCCTAACAAGATAATACAAAAGACTAAACAATCCAAGATAATGTGTACCTCTCAGATCACTCACTATTTCTGTTATTTATAGTGTATATGATCTGTCATAGAATTCCAGTCCCCCACAACCAGTTTCAGCCAAAAAGTGGAAGCCTGTCATGATTCTTTTCTCAGAATAATTTGTGTTTCATATCCAAACAAATTCAATGAATGTTACTGTAATTCTCACAGGAATTTGACACACTAAGAGTACATAACTATGGTTAATTGCAACACAGGCAGTTGATTGATTCCACTCTTCATTGACGTCTGATCTGAGAATGTCTCATTCAGTGTGTACTCATTTTCTAACATTTGTTTTATTCCTTATCCTGACTCAACTGTGTATTGAATGGTTTAGGCAGCAAGTTTCACTCGATTATTTCAAACAATTCCTTCTGTATCTGAGAAGAAAATATTCTTAACTTCTTATTCTGTTATTTAATTCACACGTTTTTCACCTTTCTTTTTTTCGTGGAATTTTAGACCCCTAAGACACTGTGCTGTGTTCAAAACTGGTGCAGTAACAAAGAAGGGATTCACACTACAAAGAGGTCAAATTTGCTTGCAGAAGGGAAGATACACTATCAGTTATACTATTCTGCTTCACATTACTAACATCTTTACAGTTCATGATTTTTACTTAAAATAGCCTTTCAGTATAATTTTATCACTGAGAAATAGAACACTGCTATATGGTTTCCCATAGCGTCCAAATTGGCAATAAGGCAATTTTTCCTTACTTTTTTATTCATCTCTTGTCTTGACTTAGTGATTCCTTAAACATTTCCTGGTCTGTAATTGTTGATTGAATGCATTCTAGTAAACCCACAATACATTCCTTGAGATAGTGTAATAGTAATAACTGTTATTTTCAAACTTCAAATGTTTGTGCATCCTTCAGAAGCTTGTGGAGGGAGGAGGCATCCATTCCAATAGGATGTTACAGAACCCCTGTGTAGTCAGCTCCTCACCTCTTCCACCAGAGAATAATCATATGTTCAGTTGGAAGGACATCCCTAAGTGCTCTATGTTCATAGACTCTCTCAGAGGCTTGTTTAGGAGTTCTGCTTTTCAAGCAGTAGCCCTTTATCAGATAGTTTAGATGTGCTTTGAAACCAGAATTACTCTGCTCAATTCAGAATATTTTGATGGTGAAATAAAAATATTAGGAAATGCATTACAGTAATTATCTTTGGTTTTGTGGTGTCTAAGTCTAAAGTCTAAGACACAAAAATATGTACCTCTACTTGTACATATTATAAATATCCATTAAAAAGTTTTAGAAATAGTTTCATTCCAGGTCCCATCCTTTTCTTTCATTGGGTTGTTCTACTTTGACGCAGGATTAGAAAACAAGTTAACAATTTAGTAGTCAGAATAAGAGGAATCAGAATCATATATTTTATTTTGTGAAGTATTTAAATGCCATGTGACAAATTTGTAAAACTCATCACATATGAAAATCAATAACCACATTTCCACACCCAACTTACAGTCTTGATAAAATAAAAATAACTGTATTTAACTATGTGTTAAAAGCACATGGATTTGACTATTGGTGTGGTTTTGTCTGTTTGTTTGTTTGCTTTACTACAAAATTGAAAAGGCAAAGTGTACAGCTTTACATACTTCTGCATTTCAAAGAACCTGTTAAAAAAAAAAAAAAAAAAAAAGCTACAATAGGTACATCCAGTCTCCTTGAAACTTTTAAAATGAAGAAACTATAAATATTTCCCTCCTCATCTGTCCTAGTGTGAATTTAATGATCCATCTCCATTTTATATGCTGAATGATATATTATTTTATAGTACAACAACAGCATCAACATCAATAGCAGTGCCTGTTCCTAAGGCTTCATGAATATTGGCACATTAAACGGTTATGTAATCTTTAAAAATGGAAGGAATCTGTCATAAGTTGTGTAAAACAGAACTGTCTTCTGGATTTGCTTTATAAAGATAGACTTTCAATTTAACTTTTTACTTCTTCTGAACATTTCTTTTAAAATAAGCCTAACTCCAAATGTTAAGATGTCAGATCATACAAATGAAAAGTATTTTAAGATTTTCACACAAAAGGCAGCACTTTGTAAGAGAAGCCAAACTTCTATTTAGTATTTTTTGAGAAAAGAGAATTCTTAACGGCACATAAGTTTGACAATTCTTTTGTAATATTTTAATATTCTGATAATTCAGAGAAATATTTATTTCCTGTGAAGTCCTATCACAAAGATAATCATGTCCCTGTATGCCTAATTCAGTTATTTCACTCTCTGAACACTTATTCCTTTCTGAAAGTGCATAAACAGAAGAAAATAAGTCAAATTAAAAATCAGAAGCTACAATCCCTCTACATCTTTACAATATTGATAATAATGCTCTCAATGATTAAGGGAAAAAAATAATTTTGATAAATTGTTCTGTTTCTTAAAATTCATCCTGCCTAATTAATGTCACCGTGCTTATTTTGTAGTCTCATTGACTTCACCCTATGTCCCTTAGTAAAGCTCATGACACTGTTGTATGCAAAGCTATAGAAAAGTTAATTGGAAGATAAATGGAGATAAATCAGTCTTAGAAAAATTAAGAAATGGCAGTGCTGTGCAGTTTTTAGAGCAAAGCATGTAACCTCTTTTTAAATCACTCAGTATCAATAAAATCAATTACTTTGCACTTTCATCAAACTGATATAACAGTTTGATGTACCAGAAGGATAATTTCCTCTCCATGCAGAATATACCCTCCACTTCATCTTTTTCTTGCCGCTTGTCACTTCCTTGGCAATATTGGTTTTCATCCCACTCTTCTTTGCTAGTGGATTGATTATATTTATGCAGTAGACAACTGATTATTTCCTTCAAGTCAGAGAGCGATCATCAGGTCTAGTGTGTTCAAATTAACTCCTTGCTTGTGCGATCTTTCAAGTAAATCCTGTTTTCCTGCACAGTATCCATACTCACTGAAGTATCATGTTTGCTTTGATCCTTTTTTGCATGATTTTACTGCTCAAAATTCTTATATAATGCATTTCTTGCAATCTTGCCTTAACACTACTTAGATTCTTCTAAAGAGATCTTTAGCAGCAAGAGGAGCCTGGGTAACAAACACAAAGAATTGTTGGTTAGTAGGCAGGGTATGTTTCCCAGTCTCAGTTCAAGCTTTAAAGGAGTGACATACTTCAGAGGATATTCTTTACCTTGAAAATCAATTGAGTTGTACCAGAGGATTCTTTGGAGGACTTTCACTTTAACACAAGTGTTATGGAACTCAACTATAATGTCTTAGTGAGGGAGGTCAGCACAGTTATTTAGACAAAAAACCAATTAAGAAATCTGAAAATGTGCATAGTCTAAAACTGGTTCTAAGTTGTTATGATAAAAAAAAAATAAAATCTGCTTTCCTTATATTACAGAAAAAAAGCCCGAAAAACAAACAAAAAAAACCCCCACGACTTGTAAGAGAATTTCCTTTCAAACAAGATTGTTCAAATGCACTGTAGTTCCCATCTTGATTTCAGTGGGGTTTCTAGTGAAATATGTTGCTTTACAATCTATGTGGTAATTTACAGCTATAGAGATATATTTAGTTGGTCAATTGTGGAAGACTAATATAAGCATGTGTGCAGGGTGGTTTCATGTGTTTTTGTGTAACACTTGGAGAAAAAAGTATGCTACCACTTGGTCTCCTAGGAGATTAAATCTAGCAACTATTTTATAGTCAGAAAGGGAAATATAGAAAAGTCTCACAGAATAAGTTAAAATATGTTGTCAAATTAGTTTGACAAGTTCCTTCCAAGAAATTCAGTTGATGAAATGAAAAGGCTGTTATAAATGTTCCACAAATTTCTTTAATCAGAAATGAAAACCATTTTCATCTTGATCAAAAAATAGAGTATGGTTTATTTTGGAATCTGCAGTAAAGATTTTTAATTTGATTTTTTATTTCTCCAAAGTAAATCATTTGACTAATATATTTAAGCATTTTGGCTAGCCTCTCATTTTGTTCCAATCTCTATTTTTTTAGTAATTGGTTATTAAATAGCAACAGGATTAGTCTGTTTTTATTTTGTTTTGTTTGTTTTCCCATGCATTCTAATTACATCTTCTTTGCAGACTTTTATTTCATACCAAGAAAAAAGCAAAAGTAAAAAGAACAAATTATTTCAGTGCAAAATGTATGTCTGTGCAATGCAAGGAATCAGTCTGCCTAAGAGAATTGTAGTCATGCCCTTCATTTAGTGGCTTTAACAAATGAATAAGTATATAAACCTACTCACAAAAATTATGAAATCTCACACTACAGAAGTTGCATGATAAATCTAGTGGCCAAAATGACATCCACAAAGTCATATACGATTAAGACAAATAAAAAAATCTTCAATACGTCTTTGACAGATTGTCCTGCAATGGAGTGATTTTGTCATAATCCACATCTTTCTGAGGAGACATTTGCAGTTGCAGGTGTTTGAGATTTCCCCAGAGAATCATACTTTACAGTTTGGTTTGTTATCAGCAGCTCTGAGTTGTCAAGGGGCATATGCTTCTGTGCCTCATTATTCTGCTAAACTGCATGGCTTTCAGTAAAAAACTGGAAACAAGAACTTGGCTTTGGCCATTAGCTTCCGAGAAACAGACAGCTGTCAGAAGACATTACTTCCTGCAGAGCAAGATGATTTCAATGAAGCAAACCATGGTAATCCTCACTGTAGCAGAATATATTTAAAGCCATGTTTTACTTCTTGTAGCATTATCCAGCCACAGAAAGCAGCAGAAGTAAGGAGAATCACAGCCTGTTACCTGTTTTACTTTTTAGACCTGTGAGGAGACTGTAACAAAACATGCAAGAAAAAAAAAATCTATTTAAATTCCAACTATGTCAAAACTGGCCCAGAAACACATTTTATCCATTATGGCTGACATGACCAATCTTTAGCAGTGGACAGTAAAAATTATTAATCATTATAAATTTAGATTAAATTATTCATAATAAATGCTATTACCTTCTTAGCATATCACAAGTTATGCTGTCATGTGTATAATAGCCTGAATGAGTGGTGTGAGGGGTTATTTTGGGTTGGGTTTTTTCTTTTCAATGACATTTTGAGAAGTTCACTAGAGGTGATTTCACCACTTGTTTTTATGGTTATTAATCAGTGTTTTGTTAACCATTTGATTAACCAGAATGCGTACTCTAACACATGCATATCCTGGTTTTCTATTGTGTTTTTCTCTCAGATGCATCAAGCTGGTTTTGGCTTGAGGTCATATTTTTGTTTGGTTGGGGTTTTTTGAGGAGGAGTGAGAGAATGGTGTTGATTTTTTTCCCCAAAAAGTATATTGAATGAACTCAATTCTTTAACAAAATAGTTATGTTAAATACAAATGGTACAACAAATCCAAAACAAATCAAGAGTTTGTTTTCTGCTTGTGAGTGATACAAATGAGTCAGCTTGAGCTATGTTCTCACATTTGACTGAGTTTCTGAGTGAGAAAACTGTAAAGAGACAGTTCCAGAGAAAGGCTGTTTTCTATATATTTTAAATGTTTATCAGTAAACAGTGTAACACATTTCCACAGCTCAACTCTATTATTTGTTGTTGATGAGTGAAAAACTAATTTAAGGCTCTCTAGTGACTCCAAAGGAGCAATGCTCAACTCCTTTGAGCTTTAAAACAATTTTTATTTAAAGGAATTACCTTTTTTAATCATGCAAATGCCTTATGAATCGACATTCATTAAAACTGTGGACCAGCTTGATCAGCACAACAAATTCCAATTTTTAGATCAAGTATCACCTTGTGAATAGAAACCAAACAGCAAAAAAAATAATCAGTGGGTGCTATATCACTTCATAGATGGCACTTTTATTCAAATAAATTAGTTAATATGTTCCAAAAGAATTATTCAGCTCAAAATATAATTATCTGCATTTTAAAAAGAAGCAAATGAAGAAAGAGTTATGTTGCCTATTTTCTCATTTCATATCATGGTAAAAGAATGCTTTCCATGATTATCAGAACTTCAGTACTTGAACTGTTATTATACGCACAATGCATGAAATTAATGTCTGCTACATCTGTGAGGCGAAGCAATCTGCCCCACTTCTTTAAAGAAAACATCTCAAGTATACTCGAGGAAGGTTTTAATCTCTGAAGCTAGATATTGTGAAACAGACATTAGAATAATAAATATTCATAAATAGAAGGACATAAGCTCTTTAGGGTGAAGCAGAATCCCAACCAAGGGCCTATAAAGAAATTCTGTCCTGATACTGTGTCCAATTTTTCCATCTCCCTAGTCTTGCTGCCAATCCACAGATTCTGACTGGCAACAAACTCCACTCAGTCTCTTTTGTGTACCTTCCAAAAGAATTTTTTTCTTACTCTGCTGGGGCTTTTAAGTCCTGGTGCCTCCTAATTCTTCTTTCTTTCCAGTCTCCTGCTCTTTTCTAGCCTTGTAACTTTCTTTTTCATTTTCACTGCTTACTTTTTTATCTCTCTTCTTTCTCCACTCAACTCCAGTAAAGTGTTTTCTCCAGTGTTTTGCTCAATTGCTAGAGGGATAGCAATCCTTCCGTTAAGGTTTTATGGGAGCCACGTGTGGCAGCCAACACAGAGCAATCAGGCAGAATTCCTCTCTGCTCTCAGCCTTTTACCAAATGGGAAACACAATATGCATACATAAAACTGTGTGAAAATTAACAAAACCTGTAATTTATTATAGCAAAGAATAACATTCTTGACCTTCTAAGTCACTGAAGAACAGAAAAAAAAAGTCCTTATCTTGGAGTACAGTGGAAAGTGAAAAATAAATTTTAAAAAAGTCAAAGTCTAAAGTAAAATATTAGATTCAAACAATCAAAAGTTTTCCTTTAATTTTTAAAAATTATTTCATTTGATTCATTTTTATTGGATTTATTTTACCTAAGGCTCATTGGCAGGAATAAGTTACTAGAAGGTGTGTTATAATGTGCAATTAAATGTCTATTGTATATTTGTTGTCACTGTGCACCCTATGAAAAATGTAATCAATTTTGTCTCTTGTTTTATAAATTCACTTGTATTCAAGAATCTCTACACAGGTGGCTACTGAAGAACTCTAAAACCTCATCTTTTCACACCACACAAAAGTTTATGATATGATTTAATGTATTGTTTGCATATACTTTGAATGGTGTAAATATAAAAAAAAAAAGAAGGTAGTGATAGGAAATTACTGGTTGCAAATGACATAAACTTTTGCAACCTTGTAATTAAATGAAATGCACCAATGAGTTCCATCTTGAAAACTGAGACTTTCCAAATATTTTGAAGAGCTTACATTAGACACATTATATTATCATTGCTTAGAACACAGAAAAATAATGCAGAGTTAAATTTGGTAAAAGCATAGAAATTACATTCTTCACTTGTGAGAGGGAAGTAGCAATTTTTTTATTGATATAAAACAGATTTAACACATTTAATAGTATATGTGATTGGTTTCACAAGATTAAAGTCAATGTACACTTGATTATTTACTGCATAAAGGACAGGGTCAGATAAAGCTGTCAAGGAGACTCTTGTTGATTCAAGAGGTTTAGAAAGGACCACATTTGCTTTCTAAGCTTCTCAGAATGGAGTTTAGGTGTAGGTGGACCCAGATTTAGTCAAGGGCTTCTGCCTAAAGGTGTACACGTGCACAATCAATTCTTCATCTCACTTAGCTTTCAAAGGTTAACATGTTAATCACCGAGAATCTGCTGTAGCAAGGAATTTCTCAGCCTCACGAACAGAACTTCAGAGGCATCCTAACTCAAGGGGAGACCCTGGAATGCAACCTGTGGATGTGCAGAAGATCTCAATGACCCTGGGCTCTCCACTATTGATGGAGTAAGATAAATGACTCATATTTACATACTGATTACAGATATTAGTTTCTTCCACACCTGACTTGAGCTGGACCTTGATCAGCGCTGTAGTTAGCTGGATGTTTTGCTCTAATTAGCCTTTGGCTGTTCTGTTGTTGTCTGTCTCCCCAAATCCACTTTCCGTGACCATGTGCATCCATTCTACAGCCACTGTTGGTTATCACTTGAGCAGAGTTACAGGAAATAAAGTTTACCATATTTAAAATATGCAACAATATTCACAATATTTACCTAATAAAAATAACAAAAAGAACACCTTGTCAAGACAATAGTTACTAATATGAATTATATATTGTTGAAGGAAGATGTGTTAAATGTCTGTTTGATTTATGACACATTGAGATTTCTAGACTTTAATGAAACATTTACAATAAATAGTAGAAATAAACTTCCAGGTTTCATGAATACTTCAGGTGACATTGACCTTGCTAAGGGTTTAAGTGGGATCTAAATTTTCCATGAGATTGCAAAAAGTGAATACAAATCTATGTAAGCACAAACTTAATATACTACTATTTACTGTTCCTTGTAGACCACAATAATTGAAATTTTAGCTGCTAAAGTCACTTCCAAAGATTCAGAAGTGTCCCCTATAAAAATATTTTGCTTCTGGAAGTGTTCAAGGTCAGGTTGGATGTGGCCTTGAGCAACCCCTTCTAGTTGGATGGCACCCCTGCCCCTGGCAAGGGAGTTGTAACTAGATGATCTTTAAGGTCCCTTCCAATCCAAGCCTTTCTGTTTTTGTGATTCTATAACTTGAGAAGTGTAGAGAGTATTCTTCATGTGTTTTAAAATCTGTCAGGTCCAATTATTCCAATTTGTCAGAAACTAAATTCTTACACAGAGATAACATTCCTGGCAAGAGTGTCTTTAATTCCGTAGTCGGAACATGACATTGCATAAAGTAATGGTAGTAGTAGAGAGTATTCAGCTTTATATGTGATAAACATCAGATATTTCTTTCTATGTATATCTGAATGTATGTAAATTTTGTTAGCTACACTGAAGTAATCTCAATAATAATGATAAAATAAAAATGAAGCAAAATAATAAGTAAAAGAAAACAATATTTTTTCCTCTATACCATCTTCTCTGTGTAATGACTTCCTTAACATGGTCCAGGCGTGAAATCAACAGTTGTCAGGAGAGATAATACAAGGCTGTGAAACACGGCTTAGACTTGCAGGGTGATTGACAAATAAGCCAGAGGTGTTTGTAATCCATTTAGGAATAAAAAATACCTTAACATAGGGTCTTGAGATTTATCAGACCATCTAGAGCCCTACCTCAGTCTGTGAGTGGCAGGAAGATGCCATTAGAAGAGGACACCATTGTCATATCACTCACGCCTGGTGGGGATTTTTCATATTAAATTGGGGCTCCATGCAGGGAGCTGCTCCATCCTGCATGTGGATAGCTATTTTTTGTTAAGCTGGCCAGGAGGCTAGGTTTACCATCAACAGGAGTTACACTAATATTTGAAGATTCTTCCTGGCAAAAGTTTTGTAGAACAAAACACTAGTTCCTTGATACAGGTTCATAGCTCTGCAGTCCTGTTCTATTTCTGTCACCTTTGTAGGAAGGCAAGTAGATTATACACACAATTTCCTCACCCTTCTTTCTCCTCCCTGTGAAAAACACCCAAATACATGTTTACAGGCCTCACTATCTTCCAGTAAATAAGAGAATTCTATAATGACTTTTTGAAAAGTAAAAGATAATAAATTATTTTTTAAAAACTCATTATCTGCTCTAGAAATTGTCCATTATTCCTATCCTCCTTAGCAACAACAGAAAAGCTCAGTTTAAGCAGAATTATAACTGGTCATAATTTCAAGTTCTTTGTACAGAATAACACAAAGGAGGTATTTTGATTTTTTACTCCTGGTGTACATAACAGCTCTTCCTTTAGCACAGTCTTATTTTTAACTTCCAACTGCTAGAAACATTGCTACAATTTCCATTGATGTTCCCTTTGAGTAACAAAAGTCAGTAATTTAGCCAATAGCAACAGGCTGATTAGGTTTGTTGCACACTGATCAATCAAAGTGCTGTCTTGATCTCACTGGCCTTCAGACACTGCTTTAGAAAGACCAGCCTCAGGGGAAATATTTTGCTTTTCTTTTTCATTCTTTTCTAAATAAATTCAGCAACTTAGAAAAAATGAAAGACATTTGCTTAACTCTATGTTTAATATCACATGAAAATATTGATTAAACACCACACAAGTAAAGAGAAGCAGAAATACAGACAAATAGAAATAAAGTAAGGTTTCAACCTAAAAAGACTTATGTACTACAAAGGTAACTGAGTACATAAAAGACAGAAAGAAGTTGAGCAGGAAGATACGAATACGAGAATAAGCACAAAATGAAAGACAAGAAGAATCATGGAGAGTCAAATTAATATCTGAAAGAAAATTGGCTAATAAAAATATGTAATTTCCTTTTCTTAAAGAGTGTTTTTTAAAGAGAAACCCTGGTACAAATACAATGTGGACACAAAGATTAGTGTACCATAATAGATAAGTATCTCCTATTCATAATAAAAAATTGTTTAAAGAACTGGTGAGCTGACAGCAGAAGAATAGATAGAATACACAAGTACATCCATGTCAAAACACCAATTAAAGATACAAATTAAATTTAGTTCAATGGTGTGTTAGCTGGTGAGTTCAGACAACTAGTTATTGATTAAACAACCCAAACAAATGCACAAACAAAATGAAGAACCCCAAAACAAAACAAAAAAACCCACAAACCTCAAAAACCCCAACCAAACAAAGAAACCCAAACCACACAACTAAAAAGCTTTAAATAGCCAAATAAATAGATACCATGGTGCAAGTATATTCAAGTAAATAGTATGCCACATTATTACATGTAAGAACTGCTTTTTTGGAAGGGTTGCAAGCTTGGTGTGACACAGGCTTATTAATAATGTGAGAAGGTGCATGGATATATATCTATAGATACACATATAGAAAAAAAATCACATAACTGGTGTTCAGAAACCTCAAAAGGAAAGGAGGCTACAACTACTAGTTTTACTGTTTGGGATGGAATTTCTGTAGCCTAAGATTAAGATTATCATCACAGAATGGCATAGAAACTATGATTTTGCTAACCTATATTACAAAATTCAGAGGAAATGTCATTGCTGATGTCACACTATTAGAAAAACAAACAATAATAAAACACGGTACAATTAATAATTTTCACTTTATTATAAAAAATAAGAACTAAAAGAGGGTTTGTTTCAGATCACTGTGGAATGTAAAAGGGGAAGTAACAAGACCTGAAAAGAAAAAAAATGATTAACAGAACAACTGGAAACTATCTTGGACTTGAAAGAATATGATGTTTTAGATTTTCAAATGTGCCATAAAATGAAAGTCGAACTAAGCAAAGGCAATGTACAGAAAAGCAAATTAAGCAAACAAATCTGTTCTAGCTTATTTATTTATTATAGTTATTATTATTAGTTCAATATATCTCAAAAAAATTGAAAGTCTGAAATTATACATACCAAGTCTCCCTTTGATGACAAGTGGTATATGTAATCAATGTGTATATGGTTACAGCTTTCACAGTGGCCAAAATAATTTCAATTATTTGGAGTGAGTTGTGCATACAAATAACTAAGCTTCTAACATAATTATCCCTGCACTCAGACTTGGGTGAGAAATGACTTACAAAATATATTGTTTATGATGGAAGATATGAATATATCTTTAACTCTGCAGTTTTAAAAGAATGTCAATGACATTGAGATTGCCACCTACTGATCTTTAATTTTAATGAGAGATTATCCATAACATCAGATATCATCAGATTTCGTTACATTCAAAGAGACTGAGTAGGCCAAGAACAGAATGTAATTTAGACAGTGAAGTAGGCTTAAGCTTTACAGTTGTAAATTTACAATGCTTTTTCAGCCTATTGAAATCTTGCTTTGAGTGCCCAGGCATCTTGCTAAGTTTGCAGGCAGTGTCTGGTTCCTCTGAATTGGAATCACAGGAGAGAACCTGTGTAGGAAAACAGTGGGGATTCACAGTACTGCTGGGGGAGGATGGACATTATCCACTATTTGGAGTTTATATTCAGAACCTCTTTTAGATTTCACTGTCTGAACCAGGTCATTTTTTTCTTGTAAGTACAGCAGTTAGTGCACTTTACTAAAGTGGTATACCTTGAAAGGATAAAGATAGAAAACTCAAAATGAAATGTAATGAAGGGAAATGATACACTGGAAGAAACTGAAACTTTATGTCATTAAATGCAATATCAGAAACAAGAAAAAATGAGTATGCCGCTCCTGGGTGCGAAGAGGAATCTGATATATACTTGGATAGCATATTCAGGTTACTGTGGAGATATGCAATAATTAGCAACTCAGTGCCACATCCATTAGAAAGAAGTGGAGCTTCAGGAGCTATGTCTTCTTAGAAGCAACAGGCTATGAAAGTGATCATTTAGAGCACAGTTTGTTCGAATAATGCTTGGATTATAAGCATCTATGATCTCTATTGTGATGTTTTTGAAAAAAAAAAAAACTGAAAATGGAATACTACCTTTAATTTAAAGAAAAAAATCAGTTGGGCATTTTTTATGTTAAGCAAAGAATTTGACATTACAGCATCACTAGAAAGTCTAGAAAAAGCAAATATTGTATGGCTTTGTGCACACGAGTACATAGTACACTGAATATATAATTGTTTTTTGGCTTATTTTTTGCGGTATTATTGGGTACCTAGATTTAGCTAGAGGGCATAAGTGATTTTTCACTTCTTTACTATTAAATCCTCTTTGCAGTGCTTTGGTTTTAGTTGGAATAAAGTTAATATTCTTCGTAAAAGCTGGCATGGGGCTACTATTTGGATTTTTCCTGAAAATTGTGTTGATAACAGATGTTTTAGCTATTGCTGAGCAGTGCTTACACAGCATCAAGGCTTTTTCTTATTCTCTCACCACCCCCACCAGTAGGGAGTTGGGAGGGTACAAGAAGTTGGCAGGGGACACTGTTGGGACAGCTGACCCCAAGTCACCAAAGGGATGTTCCATACTGTATGGCATCACGGTCAATATATAAAACTGGGGAAGGAAGAAAGAGAGGGAGAAGGCTTGGAGTGATGATGCTCTTTACCGAAGTGACTCTTACTCCTGGTAGAGCCCTGCTTTCCTAGGGATGGTTGAACACCTCCCTGCCCATGAAAAGTGGTGAATGAACTTGTTTTCCTCTGCTGGCATGAATGGCTTTAGCTTTATTTATTAGCCTGTCTTTATCTCAGCTCCTGAGAGTTTTCTCATTTTTACTTTTCCAAATCTGTCCCCCATTCTACTGTGGTGAAAAGTGAATGAACAACTATGTGAGTTTTAGTTGCTGGCTGGGATTAAACCACAACTGTCCCAGGCTGGGCCTGGGCTGGCAGAGGTCCAGAGCATCACTGCAGTTCCTGTGCTGCTATACTGGACAGGCAGGAACTCCACTGCAAACTTGAATTGAAGGACTGTGGCTGTAGGCAAGGCATTATGGCTAATGGAGGAGGCCACTCTGAAACAGGTGCACCTCAGAGCTTCTGTGGCTGTGGATAATTTTATATTCCAGGTGATATTCCCCTCAGGAGACTGTGGCTCATAGATGCTGCCCCACATTGGGCACCAGAAAGGACTGTCGTGGTTTAGCTCCAGCCAGGAGCTAAGCACCACACAGCTCTTAGACCATTTAAGTAGCTAGTTCCCTCTTTCAGCTAAAAAGTGTAGGACAAGAGCCACTTAGTGATAAATTTTGGATCGTTCTGTCTGGTCTAACTGTCAAAGATTGCTATATTGGACTGGATATTTTTATGTGACAGCTTGAGAATGAGCCTCCTTTATCTTCTGAAACTTCACTACTGTGGAGTTTGGAAGTCATAGGTCTAGTAGGCGGCAGTCAAAGATTATTGATCAAGCCAATAATCAGGAAATGAAATCTGAAATGCTTCTTTCTTGTAGACAAATCTTTTTTTAGAGATTAGGTAATTTGTGGAAAATGTTAATAAGAGACACTCTTGATATTTTAAACCCTATAATCCACTTAAATCACATGTTTAGGCCTAAAGAAACTGGTTCTTGGGCAATATCATCCCTATTTAAAGAAATCTAAATTTAAGTGGTAACATTGAAACTATAATACAATGACTATCAGTACAATCATGAATAGCAGAACCTGGCTCAGAATTCATCTTGGTGTCCCGAAACCTTTTTGCTATGTTGAGAGAGCTTTATATATATACACTAATACATCCTATTTTATGGTTAATGGTTTTTTTATTATTATATATAGATTTTTTTGGTAAAATTTTGAAATTTTAACTAGTTGTGATTAGGTGGTCTGCTCTTTTCTCCTCTCCTCCTCCACCTTTGTCCCTAGACCATAATTTCCACTGAAAAAGAAAAAAATCCATAAAAAACCTAGGGTTTAATCATTCAAATATTGACCCTTGCAGGAAAGAAGGGAAAACAGTGCATGAGCAGTCATCAGTTGTTCAGGTCTGAAAAGTAATTTTCTTTGTCTTCAATATTCAAAACAGAGAAAGTACTGCTTATGTATTACCACCCATCTTGAAGGAATAGAAATCAAAATACTTGAACACTGAGTGTTTATCTGGTAATAATTAGAAGTATTAGAGTAGAAAAAAGATAACCCATCTTCCTTTAAACAAAACCAAAACAACATAACAGAACTATTGTCAGCAGACATTTAAGCAGTTTGAAAAACAGCCCACAACAGTCGGTTCTTTTAGAACTGATGATACCAGTGAACAAAATAAATCATCACAACAGCGATTTGCCACCAAGTGCTCCAAAACTTGACATGAAAATGTCTTTCTTGAAGCCTTTCAACATAATAACTTTTTGGGGTATACTCTCAGAGAGGTTCCTACATGCTAAAGGAAAACATTGCTTCCAGCAAATTAGTGTCATCCTAGTACATTTACAAACACTTCAAAAGATGGATTTACAAATTAAGTAAGCACTGACTTTGAGATGCCCCAATAAATGTTGAAGACCAAAAAGCAGGAGGTATCAAGGGAATTTCTTGACCTTTTGTTGTTTTATTTTTCATCTGCTACAACAAAAAACCAAACTAAATTATCAGAAAAACTGAGCAAGCCTCTTACATCTGGAGAAACACAACAACTGTATTCAAATTAATTAAAATATAACAAATAATCAAAGTGGGTAGACTTGGTTTATAAGTTGGAAATGTGTATGAGTGATACTGTTGCCTATGACAAGTGACATAAAGTACGCACTCTGTAATATAGATTTGACACATCATTTACTGTGAGATACATAAAATGCATCGCCTAGCTTCTTCCGCATCTTGCTATAATTTCTATAGTTGTGTAGGGGAGCATAGAATGTAGGATTTGAAGGAAGACCTTGGATCATGCCCAGACTCTTTCTGTCTTGGCGATATCACATGATTGTTATTTAGCTGTATTTAAAATATAGGTCTTTTTGCCTCCACTAATTTTTCAAGGTTGTTCAAGAAATTCAGTTCCATATCAGTTCTTTATTCTCACCTAAATTTCATTTATGGTCTATTCATGCTCATTTCCTTCCAAGGCAATATTCTTTTAAAGCTAAAATAGCTCATCTCCCCATAAAGCAGTTACCTCTCTTCTCCTCATTTTCCTTCAGGCAATACATTTAATAAAAATCCATGTTTTCCACAGTAATATTTCATTCAGTTTGGCTTTATAAAAGAAAGACAACTCTCTGCTTTAAAACCTTGCATAGAGAGCAGGAATTACCCACTTTTTCCTTTTTTACTTTGTGCAGAGGAATGGTGGCTATTTTGCAATCATTCTATATTGCCATGAATTTGATACTTGATTACCACACCTCAATTCTTAAAATATTCTGAAGCAGATAATATCTTGTTTCTCTAATGAGAATGAGTTCATTTCTTGAAGTATTGATGGATAATGAGATTCCTCAAAAAAACAGTGACTTAGACTCCTGAAATATATATAATATGTGAAATAAGGACATAACCCTAACATGGATGACAGGGCAGATAATTCTTTAGCAAAAATTGGGGTCATAGTCTCTACTTGCTTAGTTATAAGGCTGTATGTTTTTTAATAAGATTTGACCCGCTATAGCTGACAGAGGAAAATTCGAAATCTTTATGGGAATAGGCTCTGAACATGAGTCTGTATTCAGCAGTCAGCTCTCCAATTGCACTAAAAAGAAATAGTTGATAGACTGTCCAGACCTGAAGGAAAAAGCAGATGACTGTCTGTGATCTAATCCTAATTAATTTGAAATTGCTTTGATGTGAAACCAGTTTCCATATTTGATGGCAAATTTCAGATAAGAGACTGATGCTGAATGTGAACAGCATGCATTCAGGTATATTAACTGCATATCCTACAGTGTCTCATCAATGTAAGACTTTAATTATTCTCAGGCAAATTGCTTAGCTACATAATATAATGAATAGTTACAGTGTATTAAACACTGTTGGTCATGAAGGAGTACTGCATTGTGGATAATGGTATCCTTTTCAAGAAAGAATCAAACAATTTCCACTCCTAACATCATGTTTTGAGTTAGAGTGAAAAATGAAAATATCTTGGTCCATAACAGCAATTAAAAGTCTTTATAAAAAAAAAGTTTATTTTACTGAGAGTAAAAATAAATAAATAAATAAATAAATAAATAAATTTAGTGCTACATTATCATATGTTTCCATTAAATTTTCTTACGTCCTTGTCAGAAATGTTCAAATTAAAATATAATCTTAATTCATTTGCAATTCATGCAAGTTTACCTAATCAATTCTGAATCACTGGATTTTTTCTGACTTCAGTGTAGAGTATATCAATCCCCCTTTTCCTTATTCTACAATGAATTTATTATAAATTGAAATAAATTAGAGTCTGTATGATACAGCAAACACTTAATGGGAGAATAAAAATACACTTGGTTTTCTAGGAGCGACAAGGCAAGTGATGAGTTTGTTTACATAATGGACTAATAAATCTAGTTACTAACAGAAAAAAGAAAAGTTTCTATTATGTGGCATCATAGTTGCATATAGATTAGCATTTCAATAAAGATTGTGTCTTTATCATATTTCAAACAACTGTGTTCTGCAGTGCCATTCATGATTTGAGGAGTGTTACATACACAGCTAAATTAATAAAATAGTGCATGTTCTTGTAATTAGAAGTTATTCCTTCTTATACCAGGAAAATTATTTCATTAAGTTTAAAGTTTTCAGAAATATCACATTGAATATTTTATGATCCAACTAAAATTGCAAAAAGCATTTAGTCATATTTGGAAAATTAAGTCCTTAAAGCCATAACATGATTTTCATACGTTTATATTCTCATGGCTGAAGCATCATAAAAGGCAGATATATGAATTAAGGTTCCTCTACTAGTGAAAAAAGTAAGATCTGATGAGCTAGTACAGTCTTTTTAAAAGTTAAATAGAAAAATAGCTTCATATTGACAATACCCTTTTTTTGGCAGTTGCTTTGATTAGCTAATTGGTTAAAAAACCCATATTGTTTCCTCAGTGACCTCTTTAAATGTCTAAAACACATAGCAATTTGCTTACTTTCTTTTTTAACATATCTTGATTTAAACTAAATAGCTTGTGCTCATCACTGCAGATAAAGAAATCATGGATTTTTTTCTGTGTTCCTTGTTGAATAGTTTTTTCCTTTTTTTTTTTTTTAATTAAAGAAGTATTTGAATTATTGGAATTACTTTGTTCCATTTTTTCTAGTTGTAACTTTTTTCAGAAAGAAAAGGAAAGGAAAGAAGTATGTGCATGATCAAAAGAACTTGAAAGCTGAATCTTTTCAGTGTTTGCAGTTTGATCTTATAAGTTGTACCAGATTTGTCTTTTGCCTTACCCTTGTGAGTAATCTCATTGAACTCCAGGACTTTTCTCATGATAAAGCATTTGCAGAACTGGCCCTGAGATAGAACAGGAAATTAAAGAGTCATAGAATTGCTCATAGTGGAAGTCATAATGCACTTTCATCATATCTGTGTGGCAAGTCACTTTACTGACTGCATTCCTGGCATTGCAGCTTTTATTATGCTTTTTTTTTCTTTGCCCTATGGTTGAGATCAGTTATCTGATTTTGCGTGATAGTGAAAAACATTTTCTTCCAAATTTGAAGTTAAAAAAAAGATAATATCTAGCAATAATTTTTATATGCTTTTGGAAACTTATCTCTCCTCACAGACTCATAGGATGAATGAGTCACTATCTAGACTTGAGTAACTCACAAGTCCAGCATTTGATATGAAGAATCTCTCTGCTGTGTAGTTATTCAAAAACTTTATATATCGTCATTTCACAGGATAGTAGCAATTTTTTGTTGCACTTGTAGAGAAGATCACAAATCTGTTTAACATAACTTCCTCAGTCTCATCAAGCAGCATGGGAGCCCTGTTAGTCTTGGAAACCTGACAGCCTAGATGAGTATTCCTGCTGTTTTATGATTGGCATGTACTCTCATTTGGCATCAATCAAATATTTGAGTGTTGCTTGAACTCCTTTCAGAAATTGTACTGCATCTTTCAAATGGGTTTAAGCTATGTTTCTATGCCTTAGACAACTAATGTTTAACTGACATCTAATTTAACATAAGAGGAAAGTATTTCATTAACTCCCTCTGAAAAACCTTCATTTTCAGTTCTTTAAATTCCTAGTCTGACAGTAGATAGACTTTTTTAAGGGAGGCATTTACACAGAACAGGTTATCTGTATTAACTGTCAATTATGAAGGTGAGGTTCTGTTGAGAAAAATCCTGTTTAATTCAGTTCTCTGATTAAAAATTTGCAAAATTTTGACAATTTTACTTATCTTCAGCGCAGTGAGTTTCTCTATAGCAAAGTGTGTTCTAAAAGACCAGTGACTTTAAAAGCAATGAAAAAGTTTTTGGGTCCAGACTCACAATGGCACCTCCCTATTAAAGGACTTGAACACATAACTGTTATTATTCTGAAAGGGAAAAAAAAATCCATACGTGGACAAGATATACTTGGGTTTACAAAGGCTTTTAACAAGGTTATTACATAGAGATTTTAAGGAAGTTAAGACAGTATGGGATAAAAGGACAAATACTTGGATGGATAAATAATTAGTTATAAGACAGGTAACATGATAGGAGTAAATTATTAGCTTTCGCAATGGAGCATTATCCCTGACAGAGTTCTGTGTGGTCTGTGCAATGACTTGTGTCATTTGAGGTATTGACATGAGATGTGAAAAATTAAATTAAAAACACACTTGTGGAAGAACTGTAGAAGGATATTATAAGACTGACTGACCAGGAAGAAAATTTGCCAAATAAATTCAGTGTAAATAAAAAGTACATACCTGCTAAAAACCAATCCAAATTTCACAAATAAAATGACAGTCTCTGACCTGGTGGCTGCCACATAGGACCAGCAAAATGGGATTATGATAGTTAGTTTATGAAAATGCTTCCTTTTGGAAGAAGTTGAAAAACAAATAAACAAACAAAAATTACAACAAAAGGAAAAAAAACCAAATTCTAAAAATATAAAATACAAACAGTATTCTCCTGACAAATCTATGCTTTGTCCACATTATAATGTGCTGACTTGTCTGATTGAACACTGAATTTAGTTTTGGTTTGGTTTCTGGTTTTTGGGGGGGTTTTGAAGTTTTTTTTGTGAGATTGTCTTTTTGCAAAGTGATAAGATAGACTCCATATGATGAATCACTTGGTAGGCTGAAGGTCTTCAGTTTGAAAAATAGATGTCTTGAAATGGATATCACAGACATCTGCCAAATAGTGAGTGACATGAATAGAATGGACAGTGATCAACTCTTCCCTGTTACACAGCCAGAAATAAGGACCTCGAAGTTAAAGAGGAAGAGGAGGAAAATTTGGAGTAAACACAGGGATATATCTACTTAGAAACACCTCAAGTAATGTCGTTGTTGCCATCCAGTTTCAAAATTGGATGTAAAATTGTTGTCCAGTTTCAGGAGGGGAAAACGTAAAATTGTTTATAAGAAAGATCGGTTAAGAGCAATTGAATAGACCTCACATATTAGAAATTCCCAGAGCTAAAGACAAGAAAAAACCCAGAAAGCATTTATGAGCAATGTGTTTGCCTCCTGTGGTAGTAACTTCTAGATAAAAAAATCTTGACTCAGTTGACCCTTTTTCCTGAAGCAATAAACCACTCTTTCTATTTTGCAGATAATATGAAAATTTTTAAAACATGGCAGCTCTGATTACAGTGCAGCTCCCAAGTCAATCTCTATAAACAGCTAAATATGTGCTACCAGACATGCCAAGACCTGCTTCTATGATGACAGTGATAGAGTTGGGAGATGCTTTGCTGAGTGGACTGTGAAACTTAATTATCTTCAGGAAACCTATAACTAGCAAGGTTTTTTGAGTATGAGAACAATAGAAACCTTTGTTTACTTCTACTGAAATTTTTCCCTTCTAGATGACAAATCAAATACCCACTGGATTATGGGAAAGAAAGAATGTAAAAAAAAAAAAAATTTGTTAGGATATTAACTTGTAATAATAGACACAGAGGGCCACTTAAAAAATGTAGAGGTGTTTGATGTAAAATGAATAAACCAACATCAGATTAAAGTCAAGAACATAAATTTTCCCATTTTGGAAATAGCTCCTTAGCTCCCTTATGAGAAAACTTGCATTCTTCCCTGCATAGTGACAGTTTAAGAAGGCAACTAAAAGATTTTTTCATTCAGTATGGAAATGTAGTTTCTCCTGGGATATGTCAGAAAACACAATGATGAATACTCCCTTTTGTTATTCATTTAATCTCCACTAGATGCAATATGAATAGATATAAGTCTAAATATTTCTCGTGGTTTGATTTTTGGTCTTTGTTCTTTTAAGTAGTCCAAAGGTTTTTGGGTTTTTGGTGGTTTTTTGTATTTTTTTTTTTTTTAAATTAAATACTGCCACTAAAGCCAATTAAACCAAGGTTGAATTTTGTTTGCCAAGGCAACATAGTTTTAAAATAACTGCAGGATACTTTGATTTGGCTGTCATGGGTGCATTAATAGATTTAACTAAGTTACCATTTATACTCTCTGCAATATATGATGGAAAGATTAAATGTGCATTTAAGTGAATGTTGTCTGAAGACTATTCCCTTCTTGCCCAGTAAAAATAATAATATATATATAAAGGAAAAGGAATGTTACTTTTGTGCAGGATACAGGTGTAAATTTATTGCCAATGTAATAAATTGTATTTTAAAATAATATTTTTGTTACAGATCAACTGCTTAGTACTTTTTTCAAACATGCATTTAATGAGCAACTTTTTCTTCATGTCCTTGAAATACCGTGAGTTTAAGAGAAGAGATATAATGCTCAGACACATAGATTGTTACTTTAGAACAATTTTTTTTTTATGATCTTTTAAATTGACTACCAAAAGTTTCACCCAATCTATACTGTTAAATTAGATGCATTCTGCTATCAGCATTAATTCATTTCAACACTTGAAAGTCACAAAAGGAGATTTTCTAATTCAGGTGTTTGCAGTTTCTGATATGGTTGTGGTGCAAGCTGAGCTATGTACCAGGAACTCCAGTAGAATACTTAGAGCTTCCTCTGCCATGCATAGAAATAATAAAGTACTGCAGCAAGAATTTCCCATTTAATGACAACTTGACTAATTAATTGATAGATTCAGCAACGTAAGGCCTGGATGTCAGAAATTTCATTATGCACAAGAATAAGCATGAATCATACAGGTTTTACACTTTATTGAAAGAAAAGTATTCAAGCAGCTGTTTTATTGCTGCTAGAGACTGATGATTAAAATGAATAACCATTATAGCAGAAATAAATAGCAGGCTTTGTGAATCATGATGCTTTAAAGCCATTGAAACAATGAGAAGGAGTTATAGCCTAGTAAGCATTTCCTCATTTTCACATCTATGAAAAAGATATATCTATCAGTATTCCACTTATCTTTCTTCTGCTCCAACTGCTTTTCCTGTTACCTGCACCTATCCAAGAAGACCTCTATGTGACCCTCAAAACTGCTTCCTTTCTTACTTTTTGTTTTGTTTCCTATTCCTAACAAAATATCTCTTTAGCTTTATCTTCATCATATGTTGGAGGAGGTATGCTAAAGTTTTGAATAAAAGCTGAAATGACTTGTAGTTAGTATGAGCATGTTCTTCTGTCCCTGAGGCTTAAGGATTTAATGTACGTCTTCTATTGCTTTAACTTCAAAGTTGATGGTGCTAGGGAAGAACACCTTAAACAGAATTTAATAGTAGGTAAATTTTCTTACAAGCTTAAATTCTGCCTACGGGTGTTGTCTTTAAAGACCCTTCCAACACAAACCACTCTATGATCCTATGATTCTGAAGAAGCAAAACCAACAGTAAAATTAACTAAAAACAAACAGACAACAAAAAAAAGCCTCAAAAACTAACCAAAAATGCACCATGAAACTAACGGGCCTGTTGTAGTAGAAACTACACATCTAGTAGTAATTAATTAGGAGTAAACATCACAAACTTTGCTAGTTTGTCCTTTTACAATAGACATCTCTCAACATATTCATCAGCCACTTCCCAAATCATCAAATATCTATTGACACTCTAAAATATGTAGACTTTTAAAATATTTTAAAATAATTTCTAACAGGGAACTAAACTCTGTATTAGCCTCTGGATATGCAAAATTAATAAACATAAATTTCAGCACTTAATTTCCTGCTAGTAAGGTCACACAGAAATTTTCCAGAATCTTCCTCTCTCTTACAATACCTATGGTTACCGGCCTGACTGTTGGTAGACTCATCATAGAACCTTTCTATACAGATGAAGCCATGAGTTGAGGACATTACAAGACAGTGGCAAGTGTCAGCTTTTTTAGAATCCCTAATGGAGTTGTCCAAGAAATTGCAAATCATTAGCAACATTCATAAGACTTTTTTTTCACTCTGTATCTACAATTTCCCTTGTTTAAACATGGAGTCCAAACTGCAACTGCAGCTCCAAAAAGTTAAAATACATCTGTTCTAAATTGTATACATCTATGTCTGAGCTAGCTGTCTGTATTGTTTTTATAGCTAATGAAGAGGAACAGGATTAGCAAAACCTAAGGGAGTTGTCTTAGGTATACCACATGAAAAGCTTCTAGAAGTGTCCCTTCCACTGCAATGACAGTAAAAGTAAGTCAAGGGTAATTAACATAGTTGTAGATATTTGTATCTTTGTTTTTGCTGCAGATCTAGATCTTTGCAAGTTCTAGCTTGTTCCTGAAGCCCCAATCCACCTAATTTCAGATCCTGCTCTGTACTTTGAGGCAATTCTGATTTCAGTTCGAAGGGATGACTGTGTTTTATGGAAAGCAGTACCTGGATATTTCCCTGGATTGCAATGCTGTTGTTTCAATCTCCATTGTGCCTCTCTCATTTTCTATCTCTCTTTTGGCATTTTTATGTCTTCTCTTTGTTTCTCTCACATGCTCTGATGAAAGCACTTTTCACCTGTTTTCCCACTTGTGCTATTTATATCCTAGTACGGTGTCGTGTATGCTTTTCTTCTGGAGTGCTAATACATATATAGACAATTCATATTTTTATTCATATAAAATGTCTCTCTTTTCCAGTTTCATGGAGAAGACTAATGTTGTTTTATAACAATCTCTCAAAAGGTTACTGGCTATAACACTATGCCAGATCAAAAAGATCAATCCAAACAAATACAGGAGTTTGTAAGAAGGTCAAAAAGGACTGCACTATTAAAAGAAATCAATTAAATATTTAAAATCATAACTAATACAAAAAAATATACTTGCATGAGTACATATTTACGATTAATCATTTTTTTTGGTACAGAGTTATCTATCACATTTAATCTAATGACATTTTGTCCTGATTAGATTTCAATTTACACTAACATAATTAGATTTTTTAAATCTAAAACAGGAGAAAAAATTAACTTCAGTGAAAATTACTCAACCAGTTTGGTGAAAAACCTCCAACAAATAAAATGTTCTACTTAAACATTTCATTGTGGATTTCTCCTACCTTCTGCTCCCAAATTTTAATTATAGACCAGGTCTCCTTGTTTTATCTGAGACAGAGTTAATTTTCTTCATAGTACTGTTATAGTGATGTGGGTTTGAATTTAGTATCAGAATAATGCTGATAGCACAACAATGTTTTAGCTGTTGTTGAGTAGTGTTTATTTTAAGTCATGGAATTTTCAGGTTCCCGTGCTCTGCATGCACTCTTGAGCAGGTGCACAGGAAGCCAGGAGGGAGAACAGCCAGGACAGATGACCCGAACTGGCCAAAGTGATATTTTGTGACACAGAACATCATGTTCGTGAACTGGAGAAGTTGACCAGGAGGGGAATTTTCTCAGGGTCAGGCTGGACATCAAGTCAGCAAGTAGTGAGCAATTTGTGTGTATCGCTTGTCTTTTTTGGGTGATTTATTTATTGTCTCCTTTATCATTGCCATTTTATCGGTATTATTATTGTAGTCCTTTTTTATAGTTTTAATTATATTTTATTTCTATTATTCATACATCATGCTAAAAATTTTACTTTCTTTCTCTTTCACCTCCCCATCTCAGGCAGGTTGGAGGATTGAGATGGACAATGGGCAAGTGGCTGTGTGGTACTTAGTGCCAGATGGGGTTAAATCATGACACCTGGGTGTATTTTTCACATGCTAGTAGGCCCTGTAAATGCAATAAAAATGGACTTGGACTGTGCCAGAAGTATGATGTTTCTAAATCTGTGGAATTGTAACATTTCATATACACAGCAGAAAGACATAAACTAGGCAGACTAGGAAGAATGAGACACTTGGGAAAAAAGAGTCATTTGCATGTAGATCTAAAAATACAAACTATCTGTGCTCCACTCATTTAACTGATTACATATGGGAAATATGTGAGTGTTCTTCAGCTGCTACTATCAGAAATTTTTAGGGAGGTAAACATAAGCACTTTTTAAAGAGTCTTCATGAATTTTTTCTACTTTTTCTACTTCTGAATCAATTAGATGACTTTATTAAAATATCTCTTAATAAGTCTGAACATCTTGCGCTCCATTCTCAACAAGGGAAGTCAGGATGCAATTGGTAACCATGACGTTTTTCTTAGCAACATTAAAGTATATTTTTTTGTTCCTTCAACATACTCCTGGATTCCGAAGCTAACAGTTACACATAGATTTAACGGATTTATGAATATTATGATATTTTTTATGTGTGAGGACATAGGTAAGGATGCTTACTTTGTTGCTTACTTTGTTTCTGGTTTTGGTTTTATTTTTTGCTTTGCTTTTCAGTTTTGTTTGGTTTTGTTGGCCACACATGACGTTTAGCAGGAAACAAAATTATTTTCATACCAATCATACAAAGAAATGTTCCCATGTCAGGGCCATGATAGAATGTTCTCTACCATGGGAGGTTTTCAAGACCTGCTGGCACAAAACCCTGACCTAGGGTCAGACCTGCCCCTGTTTTGAGCAGGAGATTGGAATGGGTACTTCCTGAGACCACTTACAATGTGTCCATGATTCTACAAATTTCTGAGAGTGATAGCTAAAATCATGGTCCTATGATTCTGATTTACTTTAAAATTTCATGTAGGGATAGCACACTAAAATAAAATTTTTCCCGTCAGGCTCTTAATTCCATCAGCACTGATTTAAAGAAAAATAATTAATAAAATTAACAAGACTTGAAAGCTGAAGACTTGATGGTTGAGCAGACTTGCTACTAGGCTTAGATCACAAGTGTTTTAATTATATGGAATTTTTAACTTAGAAAAAATATCACATCAGATAGATCTTGCATAATTTGTGCTTGATATAAATTCAAATGACGCTTCCTTATATTCTCAGTATATCTGCACATCTTTAGTTACTATTCTCTTCTTTCTATTCTATTCTCAATGACCTGTTACCTATTGCTCCATATAATTGAAGGAGTTAAAATATAAACGAAGAATTAAACGTTGTTACCATCAAAATGGGTCAGTTACTCTGTACTACAAGTGATACGCAGAATACTTGTGGGCTACTTGCCTATTTTCAATAAGAACATTCT
This sequence comes from Orthonyx spaldingii, assembly GCA_013397795.1. NCBI lineage: Eukaryota > Metazoa > Chordata > Aves > Passeriformes > Orthonychidae > Orthonyx > Orthonyx spaldingii. The sequence goes on along the minus strand of VZTJ01005454.1, from coordinate 197,938 downwards.
GAGTGTATTTACTGAATCTAAACACTTCCCTTACTAAGGGAGCCAAGTAGGAAGGTTTATGGTTTGTGATACTTGATGTAGTTATTGGCAGAGTTGTGTTAAGCCTCCTGTGTTCCCAGAGAAGCACGGAAAGGAAACTTCAGAATTTGGTGTGTAAAAGAACTATAATATTTAGCTACAGTCATGGCTAGCCAGAGGATAATGAGTCATGTTTATACGGAGTTCAGAGCACTCACATTTGCCCTAATCAGAAAATGGAATTTAGGACAAGTGCTGGTTTTCTGTCCATTAATGTGAATAGGAAATGTCTATTGCAAAAATCCCTCTGAATACAAATATCGGTAATTTAACTTGGAATAATTTGTGGTTAGTGGGAATTGTTTTTAAGCAACTGAGTTCAAATACATAATACAGCAATAGCGGGAAATGGTTTAGATTAAGCAAATAACATAAAAATAATTTCTATATTTATTTTTTTTAAATTTTCTTCTTGTCACAAGCTCAGAGCCCGATGCTGCAAATGGCTGAGAAGCTCCTGGGAATTGCTAAAAACTTTGCAGTGCCATGTACAGGAGGAGACTGAGATGATTTTTAAGCACTTTGGAGGAGATATGTTTATATGAGATGTAAATGAAAAACTGCAGAGGACAAATCGTGTCAGAATTACCATACTGATCAGTGAAAACCCTTTTAGAACATCAATGTAAATGTAGTGCCTCAGACATGGAGCTCGTTTGGCCCAGTATCTTATTTCGTTTTTCCAGCTGAACACTGGAAAGTTTGTAATGACTTGGGGCTTTACAAGTAAACACCAAAAAATAGAGCTTGAATTCAAGCTGGAGGTATAGATGGTTATTTTTATTTTTTTGCTTGTTTCTTGGCTTAACCTGTTCTTTTTGGCCTAAAATCAAAACTTCACACTTACAAAAACTTAGAAAAGAAGAAAAGTTTAACAAAGGCAATAGTACACACTGCATCCTAAAAAATTACCATCAGAGACCAAGAAATTCAAGTGAAAGACTTGCTGACAAAAATAAGAAACTCTTTGTGGATGGAAACATTAAGATCTATGAGACATGGAGGCTCAGGGCTCCAAGAGTTGGCTGTTACCAGGCTGAAAACTGTCAATTAAAATGCAGAGACAATAGACCATTAAATTCCATTACAAAACCCCTAGCTACCACACTACTTCTTCAAGGGCATGAATAGACAGTATTCAATAATTATATAATTTAAGGTCATTGTTCAGATAGCTTTTTTAATAGTTGAAAAGTTGCACTTTATTCTACATAACTATTGAAATAAAAATGGGCAAATCTGTTTAATCTTTTATATTTGAGTTCAGAAAGGAGAAGATGGAAAATAGAGCTAGAGTAGTATTAAATTGCAACAGTAAAAACAATATAAAAACTGTAGAATAATATATAAATAATTTTTAACTCTGGCCATTTTACAAAATAGCCCATTTAATAATTGTTTGTTCAAATGTAAATTCCACTGGCATATTAAAAGTTATACTTTCTGATTGGAATTACAGAGAAAATACATAAGATGCAAATAAAAATAATAATTTTAATTTTTTTAAATGACAATTCCTGATGTAACATTTCACAACATAGTTTCCTAGAGTCTATTTCTCCTGGGAAAAAGCATTTACACTGACTGATATAGCAACATTTTGCTTAGAAATACTGTCTTTAGGAATTTGTACCTCTAGGTGCATTGTGCAAATAAGTTTTTATTGCAATAAACAATTAACAATTACTGATTGATGATTTCTCTGTCAATTACAATAGTTTTTTTCTTTGTCCATAAGTAGATCTTGTTATTTTCAAGTGTTCCAGCTATTTGAATTGACTGGTCTTTCTTTTTTACTATAGGAATTGACAGAAACATTACATGTGACTCTTCAGTATCTATATTGGAAAATACTGTTCTATTGCTTAACTTCAAATGCTTAAATAGGAAAAAAAATGTTGGTTTACATGATCGGTTTTATACTCAGCACCTTTTCTCTTTTACAGGAAAAATAGTAATACAAGGGGAAGTATCAGAAAAACATGGGGGGTCTCTATAGTTTTAAAAAATGTTAAGAGCTTTTTGGGGGAAAGTGATTCACAAAAATTAAACTCATACAAGGTTCATAGGCTGTATTCAAGTTAATTTTAAATGGTTTGATCACAATCACAGCAGAAGCTATTTACTTGATTCTAGCTCTGAGCAGTACTATCACATTTTGTCCTGCAATAGTTTCCAATCACATTTTTTCTTCCTTTTTACCTTCTATGCCACAGTAATAAAGAATTGAAAAAATAATGGGATCATTGTTTCACTTTACATTTGCTGCTTTGACTGAACAAACCATCAGGGCAGCTGAATTCTGGTTAAGACTATTTATGTTTAAGATAGAATGGTATGTAGTTTCCAAAGTGTGTTTAATAAACTGAACAAAACTCTTAGTGGGCACAATTGCTGCAATTTGTAGAACATAGCTTGAGGAAGACATGATACTACCTTTTCTTTTTGGGTGCAGAATTTACACCAAAATTGAATACAATGGGCTTTATTTGCTTTAGGCAACTAAATTGAGAGCTTCCACATATGCCACTCACCAGCTGAAAAATATTCAGATAAGTCTGCTCCTTATTCAGTTCCAGATCTAGAAGTTATTCTACTGTTCACAGAATATCTAAACGGAAGTAAGAAAAATTTTGAAAATTAATGAATAGTAGGACATTTTTTCTTGCACTTTGGTTGATACTTTTTGTTTTGCCCAGCATTTGGAGAACTCTTCTAGGATCTATATGAGATTTTTTTGATCAGATAGACTAACAATTTTCTAATTTTTCTGTGACATTTGTTTCCTGATATTGTGCTTGAAGAAACTGGAGAAAATCATAGGCATTTATTTTAAATGTCCAAACTAGGCAAACAAGACCTCACTCTGAAGGCCTAGGAAGTTATGTATACAGATCTTCACTAACATCCTAGGGGACACAGACAATTTATTCAGAAGGAGGAAAAAAGTTAGTTGCCTAAATCAGTCTGACTAGGACTCCATCTGCATCAGGTGTTTTTGCTTATATGTGTTCACATGTGCCCATATATATATATATATATATATATATATACATGGGGTTTTTTTATACATGCTCTGTGATGACAATGCCTCTGAGATTCTAAATTGCAAACTTTTCAAGGGTCTTTCATTTTTTCACAATTTTTACGACTAACTTCCCAGTAATCACATAACTTTGCTGGCACAGCTGATTTATAATAACTTCTTTTCAAGATAGAACAATGATGATTAACACTGAATAAAAATATACAACAGGAAAATGGTCCTTTATGTCAAAATTGTCTTTCTTACAACTTGCACTTTCTCTAGTGCCTGCAGTTCTTCACATATCCATTCCCCTTCATCAGTATCTCTGCTTACCTGGGTTCAGTGCAGGTTTCTGAATGAAGTTATATTTGATTTGGTGGGTGTTTATCTCACTTGTTTCAAACAGTGACTTCAAACACAATGAAATTTCGATATTTTAGTTTGTATTTGTAACTTTCTTCAAGATACAATTTTTTTTATTGGGTGTAGGTGGCAAGCTTTTTCATAGTGGGGATCTACAAGAGTGGCTGTCACATGCTGTCACATGTCACATAGTTCCAGATGGTTGCACAGTGGATCATCACAGGACACTGCCCCATCTGTCACCAAAGCTGGTGGTACTTTGGGCAGAAATATTTAACAGGAAAATGTTGCACAGACAGTGAAGAGTGAGGGAAAAAGTGAGAAACTGCCGTAAGAATGCCAAAGTCAGAGAATAAAGAGGGGTAGGAGGTGTTACAAGTGCTGCATAAGAGATTCCCCTGAAACCCTTAGAGTGAACCATGCCAGAGTAGATAACCACATTGCAATCTGCACCACCAATTTTAGAGCAACTGGATATTTCCTGAAGGAATTGTGATCTGCTGAGAGCCCACACTGGAGAAGATTTTCCTGACAGGAAAGTAGCTCACGGAGGACCTAATCTGGAGCAGGTTTACTCTGAAGTCTTTAGGTCTAGAGGACTCAGGGAAGGGTTGGGCAAACGTGTAAGAAGGAAGGAGTAGCAGGGAGTAATTGCTATAGACTGACCACAACTTCCTGACCCCCATAATTCTTGCCCCTCTAGGAATGGAATAGGTGGAAGAACTGGAAATGCAGGGTTGAAATTAAGTTATTGAAAAAGAAATGTGTGTATGTGTGTAAGAATATGTTTTGGTTTTGTTTCCAGTCATCTAGATCTATCTTACTTAGCAACAAATTAAATAAATTTTCCTTAAGTTGTCTCTCTTTTGCCCATTATGGCAACTTTTAAGTGATGTCACTCTCTGTATTTTGACCCATGAGCTTTATAATCTTATTTTCTTTCCCTGTCCTGCTAAGGAGGGATTGTGAGAGACAGGTGGGGTGGGAGTCTGGCAGCTGGTTAAGGTTAATCCACTGCATATTTCAATCTATATTTCAATGTAAACTTTAATTCTGGTCAAAGTTTTAATTATATGTCAGAAATTTGATAATTTAGGCCTGGGTTTATCATACCACTGTTAACACTTTTAAATGAAGGCCCCAATTTAGAAGGCAAAAAGGGATGTGCACATTATCCTTTTCATTTTAATGTGAATAACACCTTGGAGCAACCTCTTCTATAAAATTTGAATTGCTTCTGCTAGCAATACCTCCATTAATTATTGGCAGGAAATTTTAATTGCAAGTATAGCACTATGCTTATGGCCATTTTTTAAATTAATGAAAGACAATATCTGAAAAATTGTTCAAAGATAGTGTTTCTCAATATTAATATGCTCTATCCTTGTTTCATTTAGATTATATATAGAGATCATAAACAAAGAAGGAAGCATTTGCAAACTCATACTTCAAGGTCAAGAAGAAAAAAAATAGAGGGAAACAAAAGCCCAAAGTGTGAAATTTTAATGTTTACATTCTCCTAGAGAATTTTCATTCTTTTAGTTCTATAGTGCCTGAGGTCCTGGTGTACAGATCAGGCTTCCTGCCCACATTCATAGTGAATGGAGAGATACAAATATGAGAAACATATTATCTTCTTTAAACATTCATTTCTCATCATGCTGTAGCAGAGAAAATTAGCTTCAGTGAAGAAAAAAGAGTGAAATGGTTAAAAACATTAAATGATTGAAGTCAAAAGAGGCCTCTTGAGATCATCAGGTCCAAACACTAGCTTCAAGCAGGGTCAAATAGAGCAACTTCTGCAGGGCTGTTTTCTATCAAGTTTGGCATTTCTCCAAGGATGGAGCCTCCACATTCTGTCTGGAAAATCTGTTCCAATGTTTAAACAAACTTAAGAGTGAAAATGTTTGGGGTTTGGGATTTTTTGATGGGAACAGGGGAGGATGGGGGAAAGTGTGGGGGGTGTTTGCTGCTGTTGTTTTATTTTTGTTGTTTCTTGTCATTTCTTGTACTTTGTTATGAAATTAATTTGAAAAAAAAAAATCCTGATCTTTAAATTTGTGAGTATTCAGGTAATTCTGAAGCATTCGGTAAATTTCTGTATCTAAATAATACAATCATGGAAAGGCTTTGGTTGGAAGGGACCTTAAAGATCACCTGGTTCCATCCACCCTTGCATGGGCAGGGATGACATGCATTAGATCAAGATGCTCAAAGCCCCATCCAACCTGGCTTTGAATAACTCCTGGCAAACTCTTCCAGTGTCTCACCACCTCTGACTTCCTAACATCTAATCTAAATCTCTCCTCTTTTAGTTTAAAGCTGATTCCCCTTGCCCTATCATTATCTGCCTGTGTAAAAAGTTGCTTTTCCTCTTTTTTTGTAAGCTCCCTTTAAGTACTGTAAGTCTGCAATGAGGTCTCCCAAGAGCCTTCTCTTCTCCGTGCTTTACAACTCCAGCTCTATCAGCCTGTCTGTAAAAGGTGTCCCAACCCTCTGATCATCTTTGTGGCCTCCTCCTGACCCCCTCTAACAGGTCTATGTCTTTTTTGTGCTGAAGACCCCAGACCTGGATGCAGTACTCCAAGTGGAGTCTGAGGAGGGCAGAGTAGAAGGACAGAATCATCTTCCTTGACCTGCTGGACACACTCCTTTTGATTCAGTCCAGGATACAGTTGGCCTTCTGGACTGCAAGTTCATATTGTTGGCTCATGTCTAGCTTTTTGTCCACCAGAACCTCCAGTCCTTCACAAGGTTGCACTGAATAAGTTCTTCCTGCAGACTGTACTCGTCCGGGGTTGTACCGATCCAGCTGCAGGACCTTGCATTGGACTTGTTGAACACCATGAAATTCCATGAGCCCATTTCTCAAGTTTGTCCAGGTCCCACTGGATGGCATCTCTTCCTTCTCTTATGTCAACCGCACCACTCAGCTTGTAAATGGTACATGTGACCATCAATCTAAAGTGTATGTTATTCATAGTATTTTTTGGTTTTCCTATGTTATAATGATAGTTGTGATTTACACCTCTCTAAAGAGAGAAAATAATGGTGGAAATGCTCAAGTGTACAGTTCGTGAACACTTAGATTGAAATCTATTTGCAGTAGTGCTCAGAAAATTCCTCATAATTCAGAAATCCTGTCTGAAAAGGCACTGAAACTCATAAATGACAGCATTTCTTAAAGTATTATTTATAAAAATTCTTACCCCTTACAACTAACCTCTCCTGTGTGCATTTACTGCCATGAAAAATAATTTATTTCATAGTGAAGCACACAGGGTATAAATAAAAATTCCTTACTTGTTGAACAAGCCCCAGCTGACTACCTCCAAATATTTTTTATGGTCAGAAAATAAGTGTCAAATGATACGGGAACAGTCATTCACATTAAAAAGAAAAAAATTGATATTTGTGAATATGCTGACACAAAGAACATGTGGAATAGTACACTTTAAATCAATTAATTAAAGTTTAAACATCCATTTATAGATTATTAAGTCTAGCTATGGAACTCTCAATATTGAAAGAAAGGATATGATCTTTATAAAATATTTTGTAGTTTTCTTAAAGGGGTACTTGAATTCTAGTATTGATATGTGAGGAAAGGTGTGTGAGACAACTCATCAATTTTGATCCATTAATAGTTTAATATTTTAATATTTTAAATCACTTGTTCTTTCTAAAATATCAGTTCCAGTTCTGTATTTTTTTCTTTTATATGAATAGTCACAAAACCCTAAAAACTTTTTTTTCTTTGATTCAAGTAACAAAAGTAGCTACAAACTTTGTACTAAAGTTGATCTAAATAATTTTGTATCATGTTATGACTTTGTCTCAGAAACATCTCTAAATTAAGCCAGCTTTTTTTACCTCTCTATCCACCAATAATTGTGATCTGGTCTAATTCATTTAAAAACAAAAAATAATTTTCTGATTACTGATACCTCAAATTGTTCTATTGATTTACTAAAAATTATAAGTGAAAATTTGGATAGATGACTCTTGGATGGACATGCAATTCTTGAAGAAATTTTTAAGAATATTTAAAATTTCATATTAATTATATTAAATCAGAAAAATTAATAAAAAGCAATTATTTTGTTAATAGTATATCCTTTAAGCAAATGTAACATCACAGTACACACATCTTTACTAACTTTCAATTCTTTAAATAGTACAAAACAATAGCTGCATCTAAAGCTATGCCTAAATTCAAATTTTTTGTGATAGCCAGAGCAAATAAATTGTGAGAGCTGCAGTGTGACATCTAGAAGCCACAGACTATGTTTTTTCACCTATTTCCCGTGGTTCACTTGCATGAAATGAAATGGTCAAAGGAGTCTGGGGTGAGAATTATTGATTACATTCCTTGTTAGAGGATGTGTTCATTATAAACTCAATAATCAGTCTTGAGATAGACTTGACTTTTAAGCTGTTGTAATTATGTTTCTACACATTAAACATTCTCACACTCAGCATCCCTGGAAGTGGTAAAGGCCAGGCTGAATGGGGCTCTGAGCAAACTGGGCTAGTGGAACCTGTCCCTTCCCACAGCAGTGGGTTTGGAACTAGATGATTTCTAAGGTCCCTTCCAACCCAAGATATTCATGATTCCATGATTCATCCTGCCTGCATGAGGCTTATGTTTTCCTCAGAACATATGTATAGTGGCTTGTCCTGTGAAATTTTCCATATTCAGTATTGTAAGACAACATTTATATAAAAATCCAGATGAAATCTCAGGAGTCTCTCTACCAGAACTGTGTAGGCATTTGATTTGGTTTTTTATGCTGGTTAAGATAGTATATTTGAGAATCATTTTTTGGCAGAGGATCACTGTCAGGACAGTGATAGATCACCATATCTCCTTTTTCCTGTTTTACAGCATAGGAATGGGACAGAAACTATTCATCTTCATTCTGGATCCTGAAATAATATGAAATAGGTTAAAATAGTCTTTTGAGGTGGACAAAACCTTCACCAAACCACTGAAAATTTACAATCCATTTGTTTTTTCAATTTCCAGGGTAAATAACAACATGGCTTTAAACTGTGGACTTATAAAATTCAGGACTGAGTACATCTACTCTTTTAACTTGTTTTCTCCATCAGTAATTATTTGAAACGTCTCTTCTTCTTAATCTAGTCATCTTCAGATTTAAGGAGCATGTTTCATAGATGAATATCTGATAAACAAGCTGTCAGCTTTGTAAGCATTATTGAAATACCTTTTTTCAACAGAATTTGGAAATTGTCTTCAGATTTTTTGAATTGCTACACTTGTATTAAGATTCCACTGCTGACATCATATATTGTTTTCTACTGTTAAAAGAGCAGTTGCCCAAAATTCTCTGAATACTATAATGTGCATTGTTCTGTGATAAGAATGAAGTAACACATTTTCTC